>PHNY01225557.1:0-10681 GCA_003724115.2 Anethum foeniculum
GTTACAGACTTGTGAAAATAATACAAGTTACTCCATTCAACGGATAATGCATGGAACTTTATCCGTTGAGGCTACAAACATAAGGTGTGTCAAATCTACAAAGAGTGTTTTGGTGACTTATTATCAAGATTACAACATATTCCTAATAGAACTTCTATACTTTCGCCTGTTTGCTTCTCTACTTCGGCCTTATATTCTTTGAACCTTTCAAATGATTCGGATTTGTGCTTCAAAAGATACACATATCCATATCTACTGAAATCATCAGTAAATGTTATGAAGTAGTAAAAGCCTCCCCTTACCATCGTACACATTGGACCACATACATCACTATGTAAGTCTTAATCGTTCGGTGGCCCTCTCACCTAGCCCAGTAAAAGGAGCTTTAGCCATTTTGCCAATAAGACAAGACTTGCATTCTTCGTATGATTCAAAATCAAACTTATCCAAGTAACCATCTTCATGTAACTTGGAAATGCGTTTCTCATTTATATAGCATAATCGACAATGCCAGATGTATGTTTGATTTGAGTCTTTAGTCTTAATACGTTTATTATTTTCATTTATATTATAGACAGGAGTATCATGATCAAGAACGTATAAACCATTAAATAAACGTGTAACCCCATGGGTAATATTATTCAAAGAAAATGAACAACTATTGTTCTGAATCAAAAACAAAAACCATTTCTTGTCCACACAAGAAACCGAAATAATGTTTCTACAAATTGTAGGCACGTAAAAAGAGTTCTCAAGTTCTAAAATAAGCCTAGTGGGCAACGATAAATGATAAGTCCCTACAGCTATAGCAGCAACCTTTGCTCCATTGCCAACTCGTAGATCGACTTCTCCTTTAGTCAATGTTCTACTTCCCCGTAGTTCCTGCACATTAATACAAATGTGAGAACCACATCCAGTAGTTAATACCCATAATGTTGAAGTGGACAAATTGACTTCTATAACATAAATACCTGAATCATAAGCGCCAGAAGCCTTCTTCTTCTTCAGATCTTCCAAAAAAGCATGACAGTTTCTCTTCCAGTGACCCGATTTCTTGCAATAGTGACAAAATCACCCTTTGCAACACCATAATCACTAGGCTTCAAAGCCTTAGTCAGAGCAGGTCTAGCATTAGATTTAGATCCCATCTTCTTCTTGCCTTTCCATTTACCCTTTCCTTTGGCACTCCCCTTGTTCACCATCATTATGGGAGCAGGGGTCGCCTTCTGAATGTTGGTCTCAACAGTTTTTAACATAGCCAACAATTCGGTGGGGGTCTTATCTATCTCATTCATATTGTAATTCATCACAAACTAAGAATAACTGTTGTTCAAATATTGCAAGATCATATTTATCGAGTGTTTCGGACCAATCGGAGCACCTAATGTAGCAAGATACTCCAAGTATCCAATCATGTTTAGAACATGCGGTCCAACCAGATCCTTTTCACCTTGCTTACAAGCAGACAATTCTTTGAAGGTGTCAAACCTCTCTTGACGAGCCTGTCCTTCAAACATAGTTATAAGGTGCTCAATCAACTCATAAGCATCCCTATGCTCATGCTGTTTCTGAAGCTCAGGACTCATAGTCGCTAGCATCAGACAGGTGACATCTGTATCATCATTGATATATCTCTGGTATTCACTCTGTTGAGCAACATTTGCATCAGCAGGGAGAGGTCCAGGGCGAGGAACATCAATGACATGGAGCTTTCGCTCCTGCCTGAGGATAATCCTCAAGTTCCTTTGCCAATAAAGGAAGTTAGTTCCTGTCAGCTTGTCCTTCTCAAGAACTGTTCGTATCGAGAAGTTGTTTGCGTTGTTTGCCATTTGATATCTACAATGTTAAAGTACATCAAATGAATTAGTCTACAGATGATTATTAAATTATGTTCAAGTGATTATTCTTATATATATTNGCAATATATATCTCCCACTATTTTTTTCAAATGAATAGCCCTAACTATTAATTCGGAAAGAATATCTTCTATATGTTATATATATATATATAACATAAAATTTACTTTTCCAGACTTGAGAAATGAAATAGACAAACCCAAATAAAACTATTCATATATGGTAAAACGTATGTTCACAAGTTTAATACATGCGTTTTTTGTCCATGCAGAGATTGAAAAATTATTGGAAGCCATTGGAAAATCATTAAAAATAATTCCCAGCCTACCTATACCCCCTCACACATACTTTGATCACAGTAAGAATAGATTAATTCTCGAGGAGACGTCTTATGATATGTATGAAATGTATAAACACCATGAGCAACTGTTCAACAAATTGAACGTACAACAACGCCATATTTATGTTGTTGTACTTGCTTCGGTTGAAAAAAATGAAGGAGGCTTTTTCTTTGTTTATGAAAGTGGAGGTTGTGGTAAAACTTATCTCTGGAAAGCTATTATTACTAAACTTCGCTCTGAGGCAAAGATAGTGTTACCAATGGCATCATCAGGAATTGCAGCCACACTCCTCACTGGTGGTCGAACTGCACATTCCAGGTTTAAAATTCCTTTAAAATTATTTTAGGATTCCACTTGCTCTATATCTCATAATTCAGATATTGCTGAGCTAATAAAACAAACAAACCTAATTATATGGGATGAAGCTCCTATGCAACATCGTTATGGGTTTGAAGCTTTAGACCGCTCTCTACGAGATATAATGAAAGCAGTTAGTCCAGATAGATTTCATAAACCGTTTGGGGATATTACCATGGTGTTAGGAGGTGATTTTAGACAAACTCTACCTGTCATCGAAAAAGGAGGTAGAAGTGATATTGTCAACGCATGTATCTCATGTTCAAAATTGTGGGACTTTTTCAACTATTTGTTCTAACACAAAAAATGAGACTTCAGACTGGCAAATCGGATACAGAAAAAAACAAATAACAGAATTCAGTAAATGGGTGCTTGATATTGGTGATGGAAAACTTGAATTGCCTTTAAACCAGTGCTCTGATCATTTTGAACGTTACATTGAAATTCAACCAGATTTCTGTTTACAATCACCTTCTACCACTATTGAGTATGTTATATCATGTGTCTGCGATGGTTTGGATGAGTCATACCGATCAAATACATACTTTGGTGAAAGAGCTATATTAACCCCAACAAATCAAGTTGTTGACCACTTGAACGACCTAATAATGGATAAAATACCAGGTGACACCACTATTTATAATAAATAAAGCACAAGGACAATCACTTAGCAAGGTTGGCCTGTATCAGCCCAAATATGTTTTCTGTCACAGACAACTGTACGTTGCAATTAGTATGTGACATCTCCTCATGGTTTAAAATTTTACATACAAAGTGATTGTGGTGGCACAACCAATAAAACAAAAAATGTTGTATTTGAGGAAATATTTTACAACTTGCCAACCACATAGTGTATTTGTTGGTCTTTGTTCTTTTTTATACAAAGACTATATTTACAAAACGCATTTTATATTTTTTTCTACTTTTTTTCCTGTCGAAAATTCATATTCATACTTATACCACGTGTATATTAGTAAATGTTTTATGTATACTACACGCACATGTTTACCACATTTATACTACAATTCTAACTCCCCTCTTTAAAAAATTAAACTTAGCTCCATTAATTCAATTAATTGTTTATAATTAAATAATAAAATTATTTCCCTATATTTCTTAATGCTAGCTCAGGCTGTTTGATCAAACAAAAAAATACCTCCCAAAAAAATTTTATACAAAAAAAATCATAAGTAAAATGTCATTTATTACCCCCCCCCCATGATTTAAAAAACTTAAACATTTTGATTGTGCTGGCACATTAGTAATATATAACCTGCCTGATAAACAATTTACCACTGACTTACTTTAAATCTAAACTATACGACAACCATTAATCACACTTATATGGCTAACAAAAATACAAAAAGTATTTTTCCTTTAAAATTTTAGTATATTTCACAATTTGTCTATCACATGTTGCTATCATATTCAGTCCTATAGGGACTAGTCATAATAATATCACATATTTTTCTACTGGCCAATAATTGTCATCATGAGTTCCTTAAAAAGAACTTCTTTACAAACTAGGCAACATCAACCAAGCTTGCATGAGTTCTCTATACTCTACATAATCCATACACTACATAATACAGAAAAAATAAGCGACATGTATCTAGGTGCTAAGTCAAGTCAGTTTCCAACTAATTATTGTCTTTCATTAAGTACTTGGCATTATAATACTGGGCGAAAATTCAGAAGACTATATCACCCTAACAGAAGTTACACCCTATCAATTTTGTAGTGGCCTATAAGCTCTAGAAACACACAATATTAAATAAATAAATGAAGACTTATCATATTTTTTGAAATGGCTTAATTTTATAAAATACAATTTTTATAAAAAGCTTGACCATACATGCAAGATATATTGTATCAAAAACAATACTAACTGCTTCCTATATTAAAAGAGATAATAACTATATACACAACAATCTGTTACGAACATCTAAGGTGACATTCTCCCATTAATCACAGGTACATTGGCTGACCTAAGTTTTATTGAACTAATCCTAATACACATTTCAGCTGGGACTAAAATGCAGGGAGTACATTTTATTATTGATTACACAGTTACTACCATTAGTGTTGTCGTTTGTTATTTTGATGGTGATTGGTGAGAATAAATGGGATGAGGAGGCTTTATCTGAAATAATTAATGAAAGGGATAGAGAGCCGGAAAACCACATCATATATTATTATATCCTAAATAGAAGTAAGGTGAAATGATGTTAGCCCTAGGTCAACATATAAAACTTTGTTATTTTTGGTCAGTAAAAATATTAATTTGTACCACAAAACACTACTTATGACATCCTATGTTTAAAAATATTATTATTCAAAAAATTTCTTAAAAATAAAAAAAAAAACTAAAACCTGTTAGCAAACTGAGGTATGGTACATAAGCGGTAAAGATTGAATACTAATGTGACAACCCGTGTCGAATCCCGAGCCTTTTTGGAAAATCGGGTCAAGTCCCGATTCTGAGTCCGAAATAAGTCGAAGCCTACTGGCCCAAATGCAGCCAACTTGGGTAAACAACAAGCTCACCACAGGCCCCCAAAAGATCATGATTTGTTGGTGCAAATTAGTAGTAGCATTTGCCTTATAAACTGAACAGAAGTCCCAAATCTACTCGATGTGGGACTGGGGTATTACAAACTCCCCCACTTAAGCTCTTGACGTCCTCGTCAAGCCAGAACAGACTGCCCATAGGTCCGGATCGTTCATCTCTATCCATTGTGGGATAATACCGGCTGGCTTTGTGTCCCCACCTACGGACCTCTTGCCATTGTGAGATAATACCACCAGCCTTCGGGTCCCCACCTCCAGCAACTTGACGCATCAAGCTTTCGAGAGTCGGCTCTGATACCATATGTGACAACCCGGGTCGAATCCCGAGCCTTTTTCGAAAATCGGGTCAAGTCCCGATTCCGAGTCTGAAATAAGTCGAAGCCTATTGGCCCAAATGTAGCCAACTTGGGTAAACAACAAGCCCACTACAGGCCCCCAAAAGATCATGATTTGTTGGTGCAAATTAGTAGTAGCATTTGCCTTATAAACTGAACAGAAGTCCCAAATCTACTCGATGTGGGACTAGGGTGTTATAACTAAAGAGCCTACAGAAGAATGAACTATAATAACCTATTTATACTAATAACCAACACCTTATAATTTTATATACATATCACAAAAATTTTAATTTTGAATTGGAAAACAAATAAAAAGTACAAAAAAAAAAGTAATAAGTAATAATTAAGAATAAATTTCCATTTATTTTACACAAACCAAATCGCATGTAAAAAATGAACTATTACTGCACAAAATTAAATTATATTCACTATGAATTAAGTACTAAAAAATAAAAAAAAATGGAAAATTAATGCAGAATAAAAAATATGATTACAAAACAAAAATTAATTCCTATTTAATAAATAATCCTCCGCTTTTCATGTTAAACATGAAAAATGGTAACATATAACCTTTAGAAAATTATATCTATTCAAAAAAACTAAAAATTTAAAATTAAAATTAGTTATGTTGAGTTTATATTATTAACCACAATTAATAAATAAGTTATAGTTTTAGTTAATTTTAGTTGGAGTATTTGTAGGTAATTTTAGCTAAAATATTTGTAATTGTTTTGATAGAAATACCTAATTTTAAAGTAATTTGCTGCCACATCCTAAATTTTGGAATCAATATTTTAAAAAATAAGTCTTACACAGTTTTATTTAATTTTCTATTTTGTTAATTAATATCGTTTTTCTATTTTGGAAAATAATTATAAGATGGTTAAGAATCTAATAAGGCCTATTTAATAAATAATACTCCAGTTTACAAACATAAAAAAGGCATGCATTCACTATTAGTAACAACTATAAAAATAGTATCCCTTTAAAAAGCCATCTCTATTAAATAGCTCAGACGTGTCTATAAAACAACTGTTACAATAATAAAAAATTCAGAGATATAGTTTTGAATTGAAGAGTTATTTCTATACCCAAACATAGCGACCTCCATAACTACACAAACAATACCACTTTGGGCGTGTCTATTAAACAAAGGTTACCATTATTAAAATTTCAGTTATATCTTTTTGTTTTGAATTGAAGCAGTTATTTCTATACCACAGAATGACCTCCATAACTACACAAATAATATCACTTTTCGCCTTCAACAACCACAAGCATTGATACATTCTATATAACAAATTACATGTTCTGCTATCATCATGACAAAATATGATCTAATATCTACTCTCAACAGCAGTAAATCTAACTGGAAAATTAAGGTCAGGGTTATGTGTATTTGGGATACATATATACTTCCAAAGAAAGAATTCAGAGGCAGTAATTTGATATTACTAGATGACCAAGTAAGTATTCTAGATATTACTTACAACATTATATGGTCCTAGGTTTTATATATTCATTAACTAATTATTATACACTTATTTTATTTGTGCAGCATTCTCGAATCCATGCCTTCATTTACAAAAGCAATGTAGAAAATCTAAGCAAGCAGTTTGTAGAAGGCAATGTGTACATCATACAACACTTCTACGTAAAAGACTATATCCAGACGGCTATTCCATGCCTTTCAAATCAACAACAAATTATTTTGTCAGAAAATACCAAAGTCACACAAATTGATGACGATAGCCTCACAGAAGAAAACGCCTTCGATCTTTATGAATTGTCAGATGCTAGGAGACTAAGGAAAGATAATTTGTCCCTCATCGGTAAACTTCACTACATACTCTGTTTGGTTATTTATTTTATGACTATGTTTGATAAATTTAGTTCATAATGGTACTATATAATTGTTTATTCTTGATAGACATCGTTGGTTTGATAAGGGATGTACAACCTTTGTACCAATTCACGAATAGGCATGATCATGATCAGGCTAAAATTAAATTCAAAATCATTGATGAAGGTAATTGAAATATACCTTTTTACCATTTTATATACCTACACTAAATCTCCAGTGTGAATATATAACATTTATGAGACTACACTTTAACAGTACAACTACGGATATAATTTTCTGGGACAATCTCGCTGAAGAGTTTGATGCGTGCATACATGACATAACAACACAACCACCACTAATTATCATTGCAAGCATAGGGATAAACAGGAACTCAGGTATGCTCTGTTACTTACTTTTATTTAAAGTAGGGAACATATGTACATATACCTATAAGAGACACCAATACAAATACCTATATTTATTTTTAAAAAAAATTATTTGGTACATTATCATCGTCTAATTTTAATTAAAATTCTATTCTTGATGTGTCTTACAACAAATACATATAATTTATCAAGCCATGCCTCTTGAAGATTTTAAATTAATTATGACCATCATAGTGTACACCAACTGCGAAGAAGGTATGTCAAAACACACACATAACAAACCATGTTAATATCAAATATTATATTATGAATTACTATATATTGTCCCATACAGGGTAGACTCCACAAGTTTTTATACAGAACAAGAAGTGGAGGAAGAACCAGAACAACAAACAGAACGTGTATCGACCCTACTAGAAATAAGGAAAAACCCGTCTGACTACACAATGGTAATCGAATAAATATAGTTACATGCATTACCAAACAACATATTTTTCAAATATTAGTTTAATGTATTATTCATGTCTTTCTTATGTAATTTACAGGCCATATGTCATTTAATCATAGAAAAGGTGGAAGAAAATCATGAGTGATTTTATCATGCCTGCACATCATGCCAAGAAGAAGTAATCCTAGAAAATCTGAAATACATATGTCAAAACTGTGCATGCAATATACCATTCCCAGATAAAAGGTAAGAAAACCACTAAATAAAAATATATAATTCTATTCCCTTGAACTAACTTATACATAAATTGTATTATTTGTAGATTTCGTATATGTATTTTGGTATCAGATAACACAGCAAGTGCAACCCTAATAATACATGACAGGGAAGTAAGGAAACTTACAGGACTTACAGTATTTGATCTCTTAACCAAACAATGCAAGGTACGACAACCATTTACCATATTGTAACTACACATACAAATACTATCGTATAGAATTTATAATAATGCATTTTTCTATATTAATTATACATTAACTAGGAGGGATGGAAAAATGGCTACCCAACAGAAATACTCTCAATGGCAGCAAAACCATACAAGGTGACAATTGTGCTAAATGACAAGAACATTACAAATTCCTCTACACTGTATACTGCATCAGACATAATAATGCTAGAATACAACATCCACAAATTTACAAAAGAGGACACACCTGTACAAGAAGAAGAGATTTCAAGCATTCAAGTAAGTCCAATACTAATTATCCCCCATACCCAATGTACAAACATCTAGAACTGATGTTGTTTTGCATTTCAATTATGCAGAAAAATAAGCCACGAGGAAAAAAGGAGGCTCAACAAAAAAGAAGAAAAAGGATCAAAGAGAATGTTTGTCAACATGAAAAAGAAAGTAAAAAAAAAATCCAAGCTTAAACATGTCAAAAAAGAAAAGGTACTATATACCATAAACTCTCAGTCAACTCTTTTCTACTGCTACATATTAATTAACTCCAACTTATTATTTCGTCAAACAGTGACAAATAAGTCAGGCATTTGTCGTCAATAACTGGTGAAAGAGGGCCCAAAGACCTAAAGTTTATATCATTGTACATGTCTCCAGATCCATTCTGTAATTAATTAATAATGTATTATGTACCTTTGTTCATTTATGTAAATGATACACTAGGTGTTGTAAATATATTTAGTTTAGCAAATAGTATATCCACGAAAACTCTAAGGTTGTTTTCCATTTTATTATGCTTTTAATACCAATATCTCCAAAAAAAAAATTACTACCACTCATGAACGAATTTTTTACATACCAATATTAAATATAGGAAACTGAAATCTGTAAATATACATAATTATTTATACTAAATAATTACTTTCAAGAACCAATTCCCTCTATACTATATATAATACTTATCACGCCATTAAAATCACAAAAAGAAAATATACCAAAAAAATAATAACAAAAATTTATTGTTTAAGATGAACTAAATTATAAATTTATTTAGTTATTAACTATATAACTCTATAACCCTTAATACATATATTTTAAATAAAATTAATCTAAGACAAAGCCGATGTACATATTACACACTTCAGTTCCACCAAATACTATATGACCAGCCCGTCAATGTGTAATTACAATCACCAACCTTTGTTTACCAGAATGCTCACGTATTGAACAACTAATCAATGCATATCAAAACCATAACAAAGACAAGAATAAATCTGTTTTATAAAAATTAAAAAATTTACCTTAGCATTACAAGTCCCAATATCTAAAAACTGGTCTTTGCATACATAAATAATCCCAAAAACATACATCTTATAACTATGCATCATATACCACATGTAATTAAACATCACCTACATAAGCCAAGCTAATAATTACTATTTAACAAACTACAACTACTAACACCCAATATATAGCCCCGCAGCGTAGCGCGGGCAAACAAGTACTAGTTATAGATTAAGCTCGAGGCATGTTATGTGTCATCCTCTTCATAGTAAAATCCAGGTTTCATTGATCAATGAGTAGACTATCATATCAAATCAACATTTCAGCACGGCCATGCATTTCATAGTCTAATTTACACAAGAGACCAATAATATCCCTCCTAAAATAGGAGGGTTAAATCCTTTCAAGATCATTCATATTTCTCATACGATTCATAATATACCCGAGATACATTTTTATCATAACCCGATCAAAAGTAACTTTTAATGTAATCAAAGTATATTAATCCTCATATAGAATTATAATGATTTCAAGTCTAAGGACCATTACATCATTATCACTATGAAAATTACTTATGACACAACAGACATGTAGAATCTCACATATGGGTCAATCCAGCACCATGTATTTATTTATACTTACATGTGCTTGTGTTTTTAACTTTAGTATCACTATACTTAAGATCAATGAGATGTGATCATCAGTTAACAAACACACCAGTCTCAATGCATTANTTATAATAATACTTGACTAGGGATCTTTAGGAATATCGATACTATTCTCATAATCTC
>PHNY01225594.1:0-23936 GCA_003724115.2 Anethum foeniculum
TTTATTTTATTAAATATAATTGCATATGATATTTTTGGAAAAAGAGATATTTTAGTTGGGAAAAATAAAAATGGTAACATGTTTTAGTTGAAATGAGTAATTGATTTGTATGACAATTAGTAACGGTAATTTAGTAAATACAGCAAGTACCAAGTACCAGACTACCAAAACTTTCAATGTTTCGTCTTTAATATAATAGTATAGATAAGTGTAGGGACCATATTACAACTTTTGTAATTGCCAACTATTAAAATGTAATTTAAAAAAAAAATTACCAAAGATGATACGGAGAATTGGTTTGACAAAATTTGACAACCCTTTTAGCGACTCCTATTAAAAATGCGCTCGTATAAAATAAAGGTTGCGTCCTTCTAAGAAGAAAACGCTGTAATTATTTCCCACCGACATGTTTAAACAAAAGTCTTGCCAAATCTAGAATGCAAGGACATTGAGGTGTAAAATGATTACCCAGGCCACTACCATTCCAGCGCGTGCCTGGTACTTTCTTAACCTAGTTTTAATTCACAAAAATAATATTTTTTTTTACATTTTTTTTTTATTTAGCAATACAATTTGGTCCTAAAAATCGTAGAAGACCAAGATTCAATGGATGACCTGGCCAGACCTTGTAAGTGAATGTCTGGACCTGCAGGCAATTGGGCTTCCTACTTGAGATGCTTTGAACCGAAACTCTTGAAAATGAATGTCAAGGCCTGCAATCAATTAGGCTACCTGGACTAAAAATTTTAGAGCCCGTTTGGGTAGCAGTTTTGATATCGTTAAAATTTTGAGGATCATCTTCTGAGTTCAAGATCAGTGAACTGCTTAGTATTTTTCTGATTTTTCAAGGTTATGTATCTGTACAAAAATTAGGTGATTACTCCTTCGATTTATTTTTATTTCTTTTGCTAAAGTATTTATACTTTTTTTCGCTAAAACAATTTACATTTTCTTTAAGATTACATAATAACTATAAAACAAAATCAAACCAAACATATACGATATATCTCGTTTATAGCAAGGTCTGCGGAGGTAAGATTTACGCAAACCATGTCCCTACTCTGACTGTTTCCATTAAAATCCTCATCTTAGTGCAAAATATTGAGTATATGTGTGATAACTAACAAAAATGAAATTGACATACTAATACAACAAACAAAAATGTGTAAAGTGTGGCAGGAGACCGTACATGAGCTTATGATTATATTCACATAAAATTTACCTATAAACTGATAAATATCTATAAGTAATTTTTTACATTTATAAAAACTCTACAACTGAAGTCGTTGCAAATCACCGGAAATAACCTCAACTTCTCGAATTCGTCGTCTCCAAGCAGCCCGATCTAATGTCATATTACTTGTGAGATTTAGAGCCTCAGAGCCTCCACATATCGGGAAAGATGTAGATGTAGATCGATCGCCCTAGATATACAACTACATAAAAGGTCTCTATCCAAACTTAATTGATCAGCCCAACGCCTATGTGGTCTATCTTTCTTTCTTTTTCCCCCGCACCGATATGCTTTCAACCAGGCTAGCCGGAGCTTATGCACACCATCATTTAACATGTCCATACCAACGTAATCGGCCCTCCCTTATCTTCTCGGAAATGTGTCTGAATTGGCACTAATAATAATCGGTTTTTCTAATATGTGTCTAGAGGCATACAATAAGTACAAACTCTCATGAGTTTAAATTTTTTTATTGATAAAAATTATGAAAGCAAGGGTCCACAAATATTTATGATTAGAGAACCAATTAAAATCACTCAAACACATGGGAGTTAGTGGTTATTGTGTGTCTTTGAACACGTTTTAGAAAAAACCAAATAATAATAACTCAACTCATAAAAATAGTGTAAAAGTAAATGTCGAATGTCTGTCGTTAGGCAACATTAGACAAATCCATATTCTTAATTGTACTATTCAGGTCATGAGAAAAGAAAGGTGACGTTTGGTTGCATGGTAATGAGAATCGGTAAGGGTAATGAAAATAGAGGGTAATGAGAATGTGAATGATACGGAAACTTAAGGGGTATAATGGGATATGATGATTTGTTTTGTTAGATCAAATTACATTTACAAAACTCCCCTTTATAATTGCAATAATTGTCTCTTCTATCTTCTCACGGTCATATGGCTTTACTTGCCGAGTGAGTGACAGCTTGAAGTAGCCAATCAGATTAATTAGGCTTACATAATCTTTGTGGATTTTTAACACAGTACTTTTGATTACTATATCTGGATAGATCTCATTAACGAGATTCTTGTTAGACTTCTAGGAGAAGAAGAAGATTCTTGTTTGTGAATGTGCACAATGAAGACCATGTCCAAGATATTGAAGTGGGGCTGATAAGAAGATATGAGTTTGATTAGCGGGTAGTTCACGGTGTCAAAATGATGGAAGTTTTGATGAAGCATGGTGTTGACAGTTATCATCATTAATGGTTCTCAGTTCTGCATTCATGATTTTGAGTTTGTAAATTTAAATTTAAGGGCTTCAATGGACAATTGGTGAAATAATTTAGGACATTTCGAGTAGGCCAAAAAATCAGATTATTTCTCCAAATTCAAGGATCATACTTATGTGAGGAATTGGTTTCCAGGTCTCAGCATTTTCATCGGATCTGCTTTGGTAAGGACGATAGGTATTGTATTCTTTCTCTTTTGTTATATGTATGTCTCTTGTCATATTTGGTTACATTTTAGATGCATCGATATTCTTCTTCTCGACCGATTCACTTTTGTGAGAACTGAGAAAGATCTTCAACTAACGTTCATGGGTAATTTCCACGTGAAGAAAGTAATGGGCTTAGGTATAGCACATACACATGTATCTTGTCTTGCACTAAGACGGGAGTATTCACGAAAATAGCTACCTTATTTTTTGAAATAGGGGCATGGTCTGCGTATATCTCATTCTTCTCAGACTCCGCTCTAAACAGGATATACTGAGTATGTTTGGTTTGGTTTATGGTATGGAATAGAAGCGGGATATACTGAGTATGTTTGGTTTGGTTTATGGTATGAAATTTATATTCCATACCAATAAATTACTAATCCTAATAGTATTAATTGAGTTTAAAATTTCGATTACCGTTAATCGGACACATTAACCATGGACCAAATATTTTCAAAAAGAAGTTACGTTTTTTTGATTCCCAGAAATTTTGTAAATTTGATTCTTAATATTTCAAAAGCTATAAAAATTGTTTGTATTTATAGAAGCTGTAAAAATATACGTGTTTTAGAAATAAAAAAAATACTTGTAAGCATAAAAAAATGGAATACATATGTTAAAATGTACAATAAATACACTAATACTTTGCCATCGATATATATTTTTCCCCAAAAAATTATGTAAAAAAGTCAAAAATAAAGATACATACATATACGTACATAAGGGTGGATTGAGTAAGGAGTGCCGGAGACACCTATCCCCTAAAATTAAATTTTAAAAATTACAATCGAATTCATTCATTAAAAAGAATATCCAGTTAAAATTACACTATTACATTGCGGAGATTGTAACCTTATATAATGCACTCTTCGCGCAACTATTCAACTTTGAAATCGACTTGTTCATTCGGCCAATAAGTCGGAACGTGTGATTAGTTTTTCAGGAAATTTCTAAATGAACAAATTCAGCGAAATTTTTAATTTTTTATTGATCATTAACTTTTCAAAAATATATGAAAATATTTTCACAAAAATATAAAAATATATTTTCAAAATTTACTTGATGTCTTCTTAAAAAAATTTATTCGATACACACGTGTACGCGCATATCTACTTTCCCGGAGTATATAATTTGCACAGCAATTTTTAAGCACAAAAGAAAAAGTTAGTTTTTCAAGAAACAAATATAGAAATCTTCTGCTAAAGAAATAACTTGAAATAAAAGGTGAACAGGGTGAAACTAATGAAACACAAGCAGAAGTACTGATTAATTTCACACTTCTCAATAAGTACATTTCAGTATTCGTAACCTGCCTTGAAAGCAAAGCAAGATACATATAAAAGTCTTTTGTATTATGACAACTTCACATTTAGAATGCCTATATTTTCTTATATATTTTTTAGGGCAGAACGCTTTTTTATTATTTTTTTTCGACAAGAGGGCAGAACGCCTTTAGTAGTACGCATTTAGTTGTGTGTATACAGATGCCAGTTACATTGTCCTCCCAGAGAAAAGTAAAAAATAAGGATAATTTTTTAAAAATTTTGTTTTTAAAATTGTAAAACTAAAAAAATAGTATAATACTATGGCTCAAATTGGATGTCAGGAATCTTGACAAAAAATAAAAATGAATATAAATTTTATTATAAATTAACATGTTATTCGTGATATGTAATTGTTATAAAATATTTTTATTAATAAAATTGACGTAAATAGAACATGACCATGTTAGTACGAAATACTCCTTCCGCTTCAATATATTGTTAATATTTGAAATAGAAAATTCGGGACGCATTTTAAGGTATATATAAATTATAATTTCAATTTTTTAAAAAAAAATTTTAAATAAAATTTTAACTATTAAATTTTTATTCAAAAAAATAAATTAAAAAAATCTCGAACTATTATAGACACCTTTAAAATACGTGCCGAACTTTTTATTTCAAACGTTAATAATCTATTATTGGAACTGAGGAGTACCTAACCATTTTCGTATATAAGTATATATATTCTTTTATTTCATATCATATGAATTTGATGACCAAGTGATAAATATACGTAAATAATAAATTAATTTAAATGTTTTATTCCTCTTATTTTATCTTATTTTGCTATTCTGTCTCTAATTAAAAATAAAAAAAACACAAGCACAAAAGAATTCCTTTTTCCTCCCAATTTGAAATTTTGAAATACTCATTGAACCGGTGGCGCATATAAAGGAGCCCACAAGTGAACCCCACATCTCCAAAAAAGTAAAATGACACCCATGATCAAGAACTCTGTACCAGTTAAACTCAACGCACCTAACCTGTTCGACAAAATGACTGACCCAAACAACCTCCCAATTATCACACATACAACACACACAATCATTTCCCCTCTCTTTACTTTCATCATCCTTACATGTCTGCTCAGCCGGCTTAAAGCTAAAATCTTTATTTATATTGTCCCATAAAAATATAAAATATGTACATTTCTTGAATTTTATATGGTTCTTGCCTTGATGTTAATGGGTCAAACCTCAAAACTCCCTTAAAGTTCGAATCTTTTGTCAGCAAACTTTGAGTTTGCGTGTCACCATTTGAATATTAAAGCAAAAGGGCCATGCTATGCACTGCTGTTGCTGTTGTTTAAATACTCTTCTTGGGGTAATGCCAATCTTCTTCATATCTTGAGTTATATATATAAGTACAAACATGCTTACCTGTAAATTCCCACTATGTATTTTTCTATAATTTTGTGACCCATATGATATGTATTGATTTATTGTGTTCATTTTTGTAATGGGGTTTGTTGTGACCTACTACTACTAGTTTTTGAAATTGTATATTAAATTATTGTGTGATTTTGTTTGGGGGTTTGATATTTGTTTGGTTTGTATTGGTACTGAAGGAGAGGGAGATAAAAGTTTTGGACTTTGCCTGATCAGCTATTGAGCTATGTGTCCTGCTGGGAAGGTTTCAGGGTTTTATCGAGAGGAGAGCGAATGGTACAGTGTTGTTACTCATTTCTTATATTTTTTATTTTCTCTTTATTGGAAATGTTTGCAGTTCAAAGTTCATGATTTTTATATTTACAAGCACGTAAGTTGGACATTACTGAGTCAATCGAATTATAATCATATGTTGGTAAGTATATAGATGAGCTGATGATTTCTTTAGTGAAATGATCATAAGAAGAGTATAAGGGTTTTGATTCTCTCCCCTCTTTAGCATTTTGAATATAGTCAATCGCCTGCCTCTAAAATGGGCTCAATATCCAAATAAATTTTTTCCCGTGTTAAGTATGTGAATAGAGTTTTCATGTATGATAAATTAGTAGATTTTGAGATGGGTAAATGATTGTAATAATTGTTTCTTGTTTCTGAAAGATAGGAATCTCGCGCAGAAGGAATACAAGTGTTCTAGAATTTTCATTTTATGGTTATGTCAATTATTTATAAAAGAGACATGTTTATATTGGAATGTGCATTTACAGGTTCTGCAAAACATCTTTGCCTAGTGATATCACTGTTAATGTTGATGGGGTGAAGTTTCACCTTCACATGGTATTGCTTCTACTCTTTCCGTCTCCCGTATTTGATATAGGATTGGTAGTGTTTACCCTGTAAAGAAGTGATTTTTGAGGGATTTATGTTTCCTTCTTGTTTTACTTGAGTATGACTTTTTCTTCAAGTACGCAAGCAACAAAGTACGTATCTTTTTAAATTAACTGAACTATCTGGATCAGTTAATTATTTTCAGTGTCAACACAAGATCCTTACAAGAGAATGAGGGGCCTTTTAAATTATTTAGCATATTAAATTGTATTTTGCTTTGTGTGGAGTATAATGTTAGTTCCTAAGCTAAGTTTTGTAAATTACAAGCCCTGAGGAGTTCATGTCAATCATAATAATACTTCTTCTCTCTTTTCCCAATGGGGATGCTTATTGGACTCGAAAAATAATCTATCTCCGCTTCAAAATAGTTTTTGGAAGTTCATGGGACTTGTATCATATGGTGCTTTGTTTTAAAACTGTAATAGAACTTTGCAGTATAATGCTTTACATGGAGTGTTCTAGATGCTGGTCAGTATAGCACATGCCACATGGTATATCCTCCTAATTATAAACATTATTATAATACATATTCCTTCTCCCAAATTTTAAACAATCTGATCGCATTGTCTAGACAGGGTAATTCCAATCCCTTACTACAATTATTTGCATGCTTTACTTAGAGATTGCTTTGTTGGCTCTCTTCAAGTTCCAAATGGATTTTATGAATTTCTTTGGTTAAATTCCATGCTGTGAAATACATTGTTGTCAGTGGGGATATTGATTATATAGAGAATGTTAGGTTTCATTCATATTATAGAACATGATCACCACATAGGTTTTGTAAGATTAGCATTGCTGCATATGATTCATTTTCTTTTTCTGTTTTCCTGTAACTAAATATGGTCTAATAAAATTTATCTTCTTTTACACATCCTTATAAATGTAACATTGGCTTTCCAGTTTCCTCTAATATCAAAATGCGGGAAGATTGCAAATATTGTCAAAGAATCTAAACAAACTCGTGACAGGACTTTTGCTATATCTCTTGAAGAATTTCCTGGTGGTGCTGATGCATTCTTGATAGCAGCTAAATTCTGTTACCAATTCAGGATGGAATATACCCCAAGGAACATTGTGATGGTTTACTGTGCAGCTAATTACCTTGAAATGACAGATCATTATGGGGAAGGTAACTTATTATTGGCAGCAGATAATTACTTCCATAAGAATGTACTGAGAAACTGGAAGGATTGCGTTTTAGCTCTCCAAAGTTGTGAAGCCATTAAACCAAGGGCGGAAGAGCTTCAAATAGTCAATAAATGTTTGCATTCTATATCTGTGATGGTCTGCACAGATCCTAGTTTATTTGGATGGCCTATGTTGATGTATGGTAGCCTACAGAGCCCTGGGGGTAGCATACTATGGAACGGAATCAATACTGGTGCAAGAATCCAGAGTTCAGAATCCAACTGGTGGTTTGAAGACATCTCATATTTAAGTGTAGCTTTATTTAAAAGACTTATAGAGACAATGGAAACAAGAAGGATAAGACCTGAAATTTTGGCTGGTGCAATAATATACTATTCTAAAAAATACCTTCCAGGATTGGGCCGATGGCAGGGTGGACAGAGTGGCAAAACAAGAACTCTTGCTAGTTTTAGCATGACACCTGCTGCCATTGACGAGAGGAATTTACTGGAAACTGTTGAGAAGTTGCTTCCTGAAAAGAAGAGTAAATCTTTTTGCCGTTTTCTTTTGGGACTTCTTCGTGTTGCATTCATACTAGGAGCTAGTCCTACATGCCGGGATTCCCTGGAGAGGAGAATAGGGATGCAGTTGGAATTGGCAACGTTAGATAGTCTACTAATGCCTTCTTATGCAGATTCTGATGCATTATATAATACTGACTGTGTGGAACGAATTATTAATCAATTTATATCTTCTGAACAAAAGGCAACTTCGTTTTCTCCATCGTCTTTGAACTTAGAAGTCTCTCCATCATCTGGACCATTAAGGAAAGTTGCAAAACTGGTTGATGGCTATATGGCAGAAGTTGCATCTGACATGAACTTAAAACCTGAACAGATGCGTTCACTTGCCCAATCCCTTCCAGATTCTTCAAGAAGTTTTCATGATGGAATATATAGAGCACTGGATATTTTTCTCAAGGTTTGTTGAAATAACAGAGTCCTATTTATCTTTAGGAACAATGCTAGATGCCTATTTTTACTTTTATTTGTTTTATAAGGAAATTAAACTTTATTTTAATGGGATTTTCTGATCTGCTTTATTTATCTATATTTGCTGTCAACATTAATTTCTTATTGAGGAAATAGACCCCTTTAATAGTTTTTTAATTTATTTCCTGAACCGGTCATACTCATCTGAAAGTTACAAATTCAAATTAAAAGACCTATTTGTAGTCAAAACTTTAAGGGAAAAATGAACCTTAAGCCTGTCTTTCGTTTCTTTCATTCTTCACCTGTTCCTTAGTTGCGTTTACAAAGATAATCGGGGAATTACTTTTGTTGTTTGGCATGTTTACATTCCTCAAACTTATAGCTTCTACCTTGACATTCACAAATATGTTAATGTTTTGTAAATTGGCAATGCGCCACCCCAAAGTTAAAAATCAAGTATTTTTATTGCACTAATAAATATATGGACTCTGCAATAATGATGCAGGCGCACCCTTGGTTGTCTGATAAGGAGAAGGAGCAGCTCTGCACAATCATTGACTTTCAGAAGCTCTCTATTGATGCTTGTGCCCATGCTTCACATAATCAAAGGTTACCACTTAGAATTGTTCTTCAAGTCCTGTTCTTTGAGCAGATGCAGTTAAGAAGAGCTCTAGCGGGCTCTTATGCTTTTGATGATGGAAGTCATGACCCTGCTCGTCAACCGACTGCCACTGATGATTTGGCCAGTCGGGTTGTACAGAGAGACGGATGGGTAACAGTTGTACTTGAGAATCAGGTCTTAAAGGTGGATTTGGATAGTATGAGGTCTAGAGTTGGGGAACTTGAAGAAGAGTTTAACAAAATGAAGCAAAAGGTCAAAAGAGTAACTAGATCACACAGTTCTCTTGCTTCTCCGCGCTTTGTTGTCGAAAGAATTGGGTGCAACCCACTACCTCGGTCATCAAATGCTCGTGCAGGCATTATTGAGAGCACAGCACCATCTCCAAGAGCATCAGTTGAGCATGAACAATCTTCCCGTCACTCCAGACATTCAAAAAGTTTATCTTCACATGGATAATTGTTTCAAACAAGGGTACTGTTCATGCATTCTCGGGAAGAAACCAGTAAATGCAACTATAAATATACAGACCAATCTAGGTGCCCTTCATTTTCCACTGAGTAATAGAAAAAGATGGATCATATTCTGAGCTAATACTTGTACAGCTCAATAACTAGAGGTGTTCAGTAAACAAAAATATAGGCACAGTTAATTTTTTTTGAAGAATACTTGTACAGGAAAGATTGCAAGTTTGTTAGAGAATGTAAACATTTTGGGTATATCATTTTCAGAAATGTTGAGCAAAAGAAACTTTATCTGCTGATGTGATCGGTCTTTGAATGTTTATTCATCAGTAATGTGAAACCAGTGAAAACTATGGTTACCAATTAATTGCAACAATATTTACAACAAAACATGGAAACTTTAAGAAAATTTAACAGATTTTGTTTCCTTTGGAAATGTATGCTTTTACATAAATAAATAAAGAAATGAGATTATAAACTATAAACACCCTACAACATACATCATACTATATATTAGTCCTTCAACTGTCAACTTAAAATTTTAAATATGTTATTGAAATTTCAAGTTGTCGTCGTAAATATTTTTTACTCCGCAGTCTAATCTGAAGACTGAATTGTAAAACCTGACCGACTCTCAATAATGGATATCAACAAAAAAAAAAAAAAAAGAGAACTTCTTTTGCACCCTGGTTCTAAAAATTACCGGATTTACGTTATAAGCTGCTCTCCTGATTCGACTTTAAATTTATATTTTTTTAATTAATATATAAACTTAATAAATTAAGTATAAGTGTATATTTTTAAATATATCCAATTAATATTCTGATTAATCGCTGATTATTTTTATACAGTTATTTTTATCTACTAATACTGATTCTCATCTTTTTGAACACTGCATTTATCTTTAAAAGTCAATTAACTTTATAAATTTTATGACATTGCTCTCCTGTCCGTATAAGTGGCAACTTTCATGGTTGGTTCATTGGTTTTGCTTGCATTCTTCACTAGCGCTCGCCAAGTAGTAGACTCCATTCTAGAAATTGAATTGTAAGTTACGGTTGCAACTTGCAAGTTTCTTTTTCTTTTTTCTCAAAAACTTGACACTCGCTGTCACTGATAACCTGCTAGCAGATATTCAGTATAGTAAAAGAAATTACAAAAATATTAGTGATGTAATATTGTAATTATGGCAGAAGAAGATGCCTTGTTAGTAAGAAAACTTTTACATGGTTTACATATTTCACCTCAAGCATGTTTGAAGTACTAATCTTGTCATTCAATATATGGGGAACAAAATATTGGCTTCCAGAGGGTCAAGATCAATTTCATGTGGAATCTAGGGAGATAACTAGAGAAGCTCACAAAAGATCCAGAAGGAGAATGCCAGCATATTCAAATCTTCATATTTCATCTGAACATATTTGGAAGAGGTCTTACTGCCATGAATGCGTCAACCATCTGCAAACGACAAGTATGTCATATATTCCTTGGCAGTTTCTTAAAATTAGAGACTTCTAGGTAAAACCATTTTTTATGAAGGATAACTAGTGCTCCTTCCATATCACACACACACACTGGTCGGTGAACAGATTAATAAAGTATGCATAATAATGTTCATCAAAAACTCTTTACACCTTCATGAGCACAGTAACATAGTGATAAATAATTAGTCCACGAGATTTACAATAAATTGCAAATATCAGTATACTTGCCTCATCAGTAACCGCTGCGCGAGCTTTGCGATGCCTCTCAACTATATCAGTAAGAACTTCAGTAAGTCGCTTCTTTACTTCCCCCGTAAGCATCCGGCCAGCACCATACTCCTGATTATGTAAAGCAATAACTTCGTCAAATTTGTAGAGTAATTACAGATTCTGTAAGAAAACGTCAACAGGAAATATCTGTAGCAACTGAATAAATATTTCAAAAACCACCATACCGTCCTTATACGCTCCAGTTCATCATCATCGTCTAGGAAAAATCCAAGGTATTTAAATGGTATATCAACCTATACCATACAAACACACAGACACAAACACAAAAGAGATTAGGCAGGTTTCTATTCTAACATTTTTTGAACTTTAAATATATAATTACAACACTATGCAACAAATTAACTGAATCAGTTTTTGGCAAACATCTAAGTTAATACTCGAGACTAGATAATAACAAAAGGAGGTTGAAAATCTTGACAAAGCCTTGCAAATGATGCAAAACTTTTTTGAACCACACAAATACGATAATCAAACTCATGGCCACAAATATACTTGAAGCTGCCACAAATATTAAAAAGGTATAATTAAATTAGAAAACATGATACACTTTTACATTTACAATACAAAAGGCCTTAACATGTATCAAGATACCTCGAGATTGGCTCCATACTTCCTGTGATTTTCTATAGAATCTTGCCCACCAGAGAACGCATATTTGTTTATCTGCATCCAGTCATTCTCGGTAAGAAACTCGTTTACTTAAAAAAGTGCAATCAGATAAATTTATGTGTTCCATCATTCAACCACATAGTTCCGACTTAAGTATGTGACCAAAAATTCAATGCAAATAAGAATATAAACAAGTTTTCTTTCCCCTCTTTCTACATAAAAGTGGTTTTACAGGAGTGCTCTTTGTGATAAAGGATGCATGTTACTATTAATCATGGCCAATATGCCATCAATTATGACTGGCTACAACTTTTAGGTATACAAGATGCAGAGGAAGGTAGACATGTGATGCATGACAGATTGAGAGACATACAAAAAGATATAAATATGAAACTAAAATGATAGAAGATATACTTGGGTGGATTGACCACATAAAATCCACTACCCCAAGGGTTTACCAAGCGCATAATGGATAATTTTATATTCCCTCCGTCCCACTTATTTTGTCCTAATTTGACTTTGTTGGTCAAACAGACAAAATTTTGACCTCAAATAATAATTTAATTTTTCATGTTTTTATAAATTTGAAAAATGAATCTTATAATATAATAAGTGTACTTTGTGATGGTAATTTTTAAAATTTTATAATTATCATACAATATAAGTAATTTTCATAACAAAGTTGGTCAATTTGGTCAAAGTGACAAAATGAGTGGGACAGAGGAAGTAATAATTATATATCTATTCAATATTTTACATATATATAACCTATATAATAGATAATCTACAACTCTTTTATTTTCAATTCAGTTCCTTGTCAACATATCATGTGAAAAGTATGGTGACTGAATTTATAATAGGAGTTCGTATCTCAAGAATTATAATCTTGCCACTTATTTATACATTCTAAAAAGAATGAGGAAGTTCTAAGCTATACGTTATAAATTGGTACAAAAAAATCTCACTTGCAATACTTTCAAGTTCAATTAATGCTTGGAATAAGATGGGAAATTACAAATCCGAGAATTTCATGTACCTTGTTTTTGATGTCCTTTCCAGAGTCGGTCACATATATAGCTGAATTTGGATCACTTGCTGACATTTTTCCTGTTTCTCCCTGATTTTCTAGATGGAATCAGTATATGGTATTTTCAATTAAAATGCTACAGAAATGCAGGTACAATTCAATACAGTATTCAAAGCAAGTTCCTGGCACCAATACCTATAAATTGGCAAACCAAGAATATGAATGTTACCCTAGGGTTTCAGGTACTTAACTTCAATAACTGCCATGAACATTTTTACACATGATGCTAAATGTTGGCATATATGGATACAAAGCACTCTAATGCTTATTGCAAAAGTGAACACAAGAACAAATACTATTTTGAGATTATATTATTCAAAGCAGCAACATTTACAGCACAACTCCAATGCAAATTACTTAATTTTTGTTAAAAAATACCTGAAGAGCGGGAAAAAATGTGGATTCAATCAATGCAGGCTTTTGATAACCTAGTCGGGGAGCAACATCACGCGTCATTCGGAAATAAGGATCCTGTACATCATCAAATAAAGTTATTTCCACAAGAAAAGAATAAGGGGATGTATGAATATATATACTTCTACTGCAATTTTATATAAAGAAGAAGAAAGGTAAAGTTAGATTTCTATTAGTGAGGTAGAAGTCCTATGTGCAATAATACACCTAATTGAGCTGCCAGATTTTTAATTTAGTATTTGAACCCTTTAGTTGTAGATTTAGGACTTACAGTATACATGTATGCTGTCCATATAAAATCTATCCTTCTTTCCTAATTGACAGGGCCTTTAGACATACCTGAATTTGTATTTGAATAAACTTATAGCAGAAAATAACTTGTTTCAAGCGTTTTAGATTTCACTTAATTTCCAAAATATGCAATTTATTCATCCTTGATTCCAATATTTATCAATGGACCTAAATAACTAACTCTGTAATGTGGTATCTAATCACCGATATTTTCAAAAAAAATACTGTTGCTCAACTCATTTGTTAATGCTGTAAAGCCTGAGCATGCTCACCCTCTTAGTGGAATGCCAATTACCAATGTGGTACAACATCCATGGTTGAAATATTTAGATCGATGTTACCAAATAGTGTTTCACTAACTTTTTCTGCTGGAGTTGATAGAATGGCAAGCCAGACTAATAATGACAGTATGCAACTTTAGTTAAATAATTTTAAAAAATATCACGAACATTAGAATTCAAACTAAACCTGGTCAATTGCACATGGAATTAGGCAGCGAAGACTATCATTGCCAGGGAAGAGGTGTGGAAATGAGCTTGGAAAGGATGGAACTGCCTGTGGTTATGCAAATTTAGCAATACTTAAATCAGTCATTGTCACAGTATCTAAAGACCACAATTCAAGAGTACAAGTGATATTAGGCCAGACAAAAAAAAAAAAAAAAAAAAAGCAAGATGGCAAGACTTCGAGGAAGCAAAAATAATTTAGACTTCAATTCAATGATTATTACCCAGAAAATGTAAGTATAAACAGGCATGCAACAAGATAAAGATTAACCTGAACTGGCGGAAAACTTATTTTACCAATATGATCCTCTCCAGTGAAGCCAAAAATACCTACAACCTGCATGTTATTCAAAATGAAATGTAAAACTGGAAATAGAAACAGACAAAAAGGTACACGTTCCACAGTTCCTAAAGATCTATAAACAAACCTTGTTATATGTTACACACTTTGCAACCTTCACCATGTTTTTGTAAAAGGCACTGCAGCAGATATTTTCATATGAGAAGTAATGGAAGAGGAAAACAACGGTTGAAAACCATATATGCAAAAACTTCTTTTTTCTTTTTTTAAAAACTATTTTCATTTGCAATGTAACTGATTCTTTTTGAAATATATTACCCACCCGCCTACATAATCAAAATCTGAGAAGATAAATGTCTTTGATATGTCAAATCCACATGCTATGATGTCTTTAGCATTTTCACGAGCCAATCTTTGGCTCTCCTCCACAGATAAATTTTTCCACATGCACTTCTCATCATCAGTCAGTTGTATCACGAGAGGAACCTTAAACGCATCCTGCAAATATCTGCAAGCCACGAATATTATCATCAGAGAAATACGTTTCTTTCCAAGTAGTGAAATATAAAAGCAGCTCAATATTGTTCCATATGAGGCCTGATTACGTGATTGGATCATGGTACCATGAATTTTCCATGAGAAGGGACTAATAAGCTTTTGATTTTTCTGTAAAGTTCATTTATTGTATCCTTGAAATTATTATCTGAGGCTGCCTACATGACCATTTATGTTTCTCTAATCAAAATAAATCAATCTAGAAATCACTATTCAATAAGAATTATGGGGAAGAGATGTACTTTTTCCCTTCAAAAAAGGCAGAAGCTATCTGAACACCAGTTCAGCCTAACAAAATAAATAGGAGGACAAATATAGTCATATACTGATCAGAGTTTTCTAGTAACAAAAGGCACTGGATTTACAAAGTCACCAACAATTAGAAAATAAAGTCCTTCATTGTTCATACTATACCCTTTTCATCTTAAAATAAAAGGCAGAATTAACTTAGAAACATTAATTTTCCTAAAACTGCAAATATATCCTCCGATGTTTTTTCACTACAAGCAAAAATATATGCACTAGACTCCTCAAACGTTACATCGAAAATCATATTCAAATTAAATTCTCTACAGATGAAATCCCGAGTTTCGGTCCGTGTTTGCAAAAGGTGTCATTCCCCGTCACTTACTACAAAATTATATAAAATAGAAAATATTATCATCATTTCCGTGTTTGCAAAAGGTGTCATTCCCCGTCACTTACTACAAAATTATATAAAATAGAAAATATTATCATCATTTTGGTGTTGGTGTTAATCTACTCGTGTACAACCGTGCCCTCAATTTGTCAGATTATACGAACCTACATTATACCCTAAACTAAATCAAACTCTAGAAACACAACCATTAACACAAAACGCAAAATTAACCGTACTTAGTAAACATAAAGGGAATAAGATGACCGAGATGCAGCGCCTCCGACGACGGTCCTCTCCCGGTATACAAATAAAACTTATCCCCCTTTTCATACGCATCCAATATATCATTCAAGTCCCTGACAATTCACCCAATATCAATCACATTTCAACAACTAAACACACAAATATATATATATATGAAAAAAAAGATATGAATTAGGTAGGTTTAGAACCGGTGAGCGAAAAAGACGGAGCGGCGGAGAAAAACATGAGGAGGACGACCAGTGAGGCGTTGGACACGGTCGATTAATGTTTTGTCGAGTCTCTGACAACCGAATTTATCGATGAGCTTGTCGTAATCGATCTTACCCCCTTGTGTTGCAGCTACTTCCCATGGATTGACTATTTGCTCAGCCTCCTCACCCTCTTTTACTGCCGCCGCCATTTGAGGGTTTTAGTGCTTCCTGCAAATTAGCCCAATACGAAGACACGCGGTGGTCGACTCGGGTTTTGAATAACATTTTCTAAAATACTAATAGGAAAGGTCATTATTTGTATTCATTTTATTTTGTTTCTTTAAAATAGTTGTATTATCAATTTTGGTAATTAATTATATACGTTATATCTTCTCAATAATTTAAAAAATATATATATATATATTATGTATGTTTTCATTACTAGCGTATTGCCCGTGCAATGCACGGGTTGTACAGTTTCCTTTATTCGTGTAAATTTTGATAATTATTATAATATATATTTAAAAATTCAGAACATTGTAATATTTCATATAAAATCGTAAGAACACGAACTATATAAAAGAATCATGTGTAGTTTAATATATTTTGACTCTATCTTTGACTTCTAGAAATCAGATTTTGACGATTTTACAACCCACACAAAACTCAAGAAATATTCTTTAATTCAAATTTTTAAAAAAATTATTTACGTAAAATTTTCTAAAAACAGTTACGAATTTTGTATTAAGTAGTCTATTCAATTTAGAATACATACTTAACTAATCTATTCAATTTGGAAGATCAACTTAGTTTTGGTTTAGATTATGAAGATAAAATATTCTTTTATTTCAGATCCAACGACTATCATCTATTTAATTCAAGATTTAAAGGTCATTATTATATTGGCAGTACAAGACCAAATATTTGGATAAGATCCCTCTTATGCATATTATATTATAAGGATATAACTTGTATTTATTGGTGTCTAATTTTAATAAAATTATGATATTTTGCGATTGAATTTTTATGTAAAAAATATCAATTTATTTTATGATCAAATTTATGTTATATATGAGTTAAATTCTATTTTCTTAAACTTAAAATGTTGATTCATAATTCACTTCATTAATTTGTTTGTTCATTTTTGGTATTAGTGCTAAAGATACTTATTAAGTGTATACATATGATAATTTAGGTTTATTATATGGTAATTAATAAATAAATATTTTCATATTATCTATCAAATCTTAACATTTTGAAATCTTTTACAAATATTAAAATGATACACACACACATATATATAGGAAGGTTCAAAAGAGACCCCTCCTTAGTAAGAGAACTAGAGACCCCAGCTTTCATCCGTTGATTTAATGACAATCCTGTGGCTCAAATTATTTTTAGAAATACAGCATAAATACCTTATTAATGTAGAAGGGTAGTACAATTAACATGGCAGTTATTAAAAAAAAAATTGTATGTGTACAAATTTCTTTCCATATTTTCAAAGATTTGTAGTATGAATTATACAATCAATCTCCTGGGTTTCCTTGTTTACAGTTATCAATCAAGTTTATACTAATTTATTCTATGTCCTATCAGTATCTTTTTTGAAAAATCATACATCTTAATTTTTTAAAAATTTAGAACACTCACGGCGTTTTGGGCTTTTAACTAAATAGCCTGCTACAACTAGAGAACACTGGTTTTTTGATAATCGTCAACATTCAATCATAACCTACAACTATGGTATCTCTTCAAGGTAATGATAGCATATGCAATTCTTTTTTAATTGTAGGTAGTATAGATTTTTCTCTTTTTTTTTGTTTGAGTTGATTAATTTATATCTTGAATAATTTTTATGACCTCGGTTTGTTCTTGTATGTTTATAGGCACTGAGTGTTCGTATAATTATCATATCAATCAATCTGACTCGTCATCGTCAAAGGCTTCTTGCCAGATTAATGAAGTTCAAAATATTTCATGTTTGACAATTTTAGTGTTTTTTTGTATCAGGTTTTAAAGATATTAAGGAGAATGATGTTACATGTTATTATATCTTATGTAAGCTTGTTTAAGTGTTCCGTAGTAAGAGTGTATTATTTATTTTTGTACATAAATTATGATATACTTAAATTTTGTGGTAATATGATACCAAATTTGTGCATAAAATGCTTCAGAAGATGTTCCATCCGAAGAAACAGATCATGATATAAAAGAATTGGGTAATGACTGGATTCCTGAATGTATGCCTGAGAAGAAACCATTTGTTAACCAGAAGTTTCCTGATAAAGCAACGGCATTCCAGTTCTACCATGATTATGCGAAAATGTGTGGAATTGATGTCCGCAAGTCATCAGAGAAAAAAATACTCGGCGGAACGACAAGGAAATATTTTTTGTGTTCAAGAGCTGGAACAAATGACTATGAGAAATTGGATGACAACAATAGCACAAGAAGAAGAAGGACTGTTTCGGCAAAATGTGACTGCCCAGCCAAGCTTGTTATTGGAAGAACTAGCGGAGAAGAAGGTTTTACGGTTAAAATATTCACAGAAAAACACAATCACTCTTTTCGCGGGAAAGGTGCAATGCAGTTTTTGAGGTGCAGTCGCTCACTAACAAAATTCCATAAAAAATTTATCATGGATGCTGCAAAACTTAATATTGGACCAACAAGGGCTCAATTTTTAAATCTATGATAGGATCGTATGAGGATGTTGGTGCAACGGTTGTTGATTTTAAAAAAAATTCAAAGGATATCAAAGAGTATATTGGGAAGCATGATGCGGATTTGATTATTCAAAAATTCAAGGACATACAATCATCATCTGACAACGGTTTCAAATTTGAATACAGGACCGATGCAAATAACCACCTGACACAATTATTTTGGGCTGATGGAATTGGTAGAAGGAATTTTGAGGTTTTTGGCGATGTGGTTTCATTTGATGCAACTTATCGCACGAATAAGTAATATCGTCTTTTAAGAGTTTTTGAACTAATAATGATTTTACACTATTATATCAATAATCTTGATAATTTGCAACGCTTCCACAGGTACGGCATGGTGTTTGTCCCGTTCATTGGTATTGATAACCATTGGAAAAGTGTAACATTTGCTGCAGCTCTACTTGAAAAGGAAGATACTGATAACTATAAATGGCTTTGTGAGGCGTTCAAAAAAGTGTTTGGGTCAGAACTGAAATGTATCATAACTGATCAAGATCCAGGGATGAAAATCGCAATTAGTGAGTGTTTCCCAGGCGTTAAGCACCGCCTCTGCATGTGGTATATAATGAAAAAGTTCCCAGCGAAGGTATTATCACGAACATTCATTTTTTTGTATTTTTTTATTTTAATATTATGTGTATTTATATGCTATTAAAACCAAGTGCAAAAATTTACATTGAAATGGCTTTTACAGTTGTTATTGTTCTGTTAACCAACTTTTTGTAAATGACATGGGTTCTATTTTTTTAATTACATTTTATAGGTTCTAGTTTGAGAAATGTTTTGTTAAGATTCATGTTTTTAATGATTTGCTCTAAATACCTTAATAGATTACTACTAATTAATTTATTTTTTTTTGCCATAGATTGGATCTTTATTTTGTGCTGAATCCCACTTTATGGACAAGCTCAAAAATTTTGTTTGGAGTGAACACTCTTCACCTGAAGAGTTTGAAAATGGCTGGAAAGAAGTTTTGTCTGAGTTTTCCCTAACAGATAATCAGTGGATTAAAGAGATTTATGAGCTTAGATCTTCTTGGATATCTGCTTTTTTCAACGATGAGCCGATGGTTGGTTTACTCCGTACTACATCACGATCAGAAAGCTCCAATTTTTACTTCAACCATTTTGTGCAGAAAGGAGATACTCTGTCATAATTTTATTTATGTTTCCAAAGTGCTATTGAGAAACAGAGGAATGAGAATGGTCTCCTAAACCACAAAGATAGTGTTCTGCCAAGGACCTTGAACCTTAAAAAAATTGAAAAGGATGCTGCGGATTTGTATACTAAGATCAATGTTCTACAAGATTCAGGAGGAAATTTCTGTTAGTTCTGGGGACATGGAAATTGTTGATATTATCATTTCAGGTGATGTGAAAGATTCAATGTACAAGATGAGAGTCTTTGAGGTATATATCACTTATAATCATATTTACGCTAATGTTTATGTTAAAATTTAACCATTTTGACATTATTTTTTCATTATATAAAACATATAGGTGGAACTTAATATGACATCCAGGGAGGTTAATTGTTCATGTAAGCTGTTCACTAGAGCTGGATACTTGTGTAGCCACTCGTTTCTCAGCCTAGGAATTTCTGCTATTCATTCTATTCCTCGTCATTATGTTATTAATAGGTGGTTAAAAAACGTTGAACAAAGGTTTTCAACTCTTGAGCTTGGAAAATTGTCTGGACTAAATGCGGAAGAAGATGCTAAGCGTGCAAAAACTAAAGACTGTTGGTTTGAATTCCAGACTTGTATCAGTGAAGCTTCAGGTAATTTAGAAAAAATTGATTTCATCCGAAATAATTTAATAAATGTTAGGAAGTACATAAAAGAATCAGTTGAATTTGGCAACACATCAAATGCGGATAAAAATCTTGAAGAATTCATCGGTTCTAAGGTTGTGGAGGAGATCACAATTTTACCACCCAACCAAAGCAATAACAAGGGCTCCAGGAAGAGGATTGTAGAGGCGGCTAAAAAATCAATTGGAGATAGTAAACGTGTGAAAAGGAAATGCAATGCTTGCCATGAGATGGCGTTTCATGACTCTCGTAATTGTCCATCGAAGCTGAAGAACTAGTAATGCTGGTTTTTGTTGCCTATTTTAACTGTTTTATTATTTTTATAATGTTCAGCAGTACATTATAATAATTGGTTCTTACTCGATCGTTTTATTTTTAATGTTGAACAATAACAACATTTTAATATTAGTGCATACTAGTGCTGGGTTTATTTTTATTCCCTAAAAATCTTTCCGTTGATTCCAAAATGAAAGAAATATATTCACTTTAATGCTTTTATAATCTTAATTATGCTTTTGATGCCAGACATTGTACAGGTTTCTTTTTTTGCAGAACGGAATCTGAATATAAAATTCAAATTCATGTCTTAAACAATATTAATAAGTTTAGTGATTTTTATAGTGTATTGTGTACAGTTTTTTTTATAAACATACATTAATATTGTTTTTCAATATGTTAATAATAGAAACTTGTAACAATTGTACTTTTTTGTGCTCAATAATTATTCCATCCAATTGTGAGATATGATAAGCATCCTTGATAATAAGGATATTAAACTAAAATATAGATGTAATAAGGATATTAAACTATAATATAGATGTTTTAAACCTTTTGAAGAGTACTTCAATTATTTGTTACCTCATTCAGAATATAAACAAACGGTTGTCAACATTAGATATAATTAATCATGTTAATAGTATTCAACATTTTTTTAGAGATAGTCTTAAGCACAAAGTAACAAACAATAAGGAAGAAAACATAAATTCAAGTTAAGAGTCGAATACATAGTTGGTTACTAACATAATAAATGTCTTTAGACCGTTGATTAATTCGTTTATCACGTCTACATTCATAGCTGGATTTCAAAGCTTTGCTCGTTTAGCACGCCTACATTCAACAGTTTTCTCCATAACCATGGTGTACAAGTTAGCATTTGGATCATCAAAACTTGTTTTTGATACCCAATTTGCAACTGTATTAAGGTCCACAAATTTATTCTTTACTGCAACAAAGCGTTCATCATTCTTGTAAAGTTTACTAGCAGCACGTAGGTCTTCAGTCATCTTGTCACGTACAGAGTCATAAATTTCAAATGTATCCATAAGTAAACGTAAGTCATCCTGCATGTAAACAGAAAAAACTTCCCATAATAACATTGTACATTGTAAACTTCCAATCATAACATTGTACATTGTAATATAATCTAATTAAAACTATAACTTTGAACACTGGATAGAATCTATATTTATTTTTGTCGTCGTAAATACGGATCCATATTATCTATATTTTTATTATATATGATTTCATTTCATTGTTCACCTGATGGATATTTGATTTTTTACTTTATATGGGCGTTCCTCTGTATTTATTAAAATGACGTATATTGTCATAAATGAGTTAATTTATAATACATTTATTTTGACGAATCTTTTATTCTGTTAAGTGTTCCAGTCTTATGGTCAATGTTATATTTCTTACTTACTATTATTTTTGTTTATTTTATTTATTTACCTCTGGATTTGAAACAACATCCTTTGACTTATGTGCAACACATTTATCTCCATTAACATCGACAGCTTCCGGGACAACTGAATCGAATGTAACCTGAAATTCGAAGGCACAACAGAAAATATATATAGGTATAATAAGAAACGAACATAAAAAACAGAGGAATACATTCTTTTAAAAAACAGAGGAATATAAAATGACTAGAAAGTCTATACGGTTCCATTATTCATTATAACTATATATATATATATATATGCTGCACTTTTTTATTTTCCATACAAATTCAAAATGTCGCATTATTATATATTTTATAATATATCTTTCACATTATTATTTATATTATTTTTAAAATTATTGTGTTACTTGTTTAGCATACATTAGTTACATGTTGGTGTAGTTTTATTTAATTTTTTTATTTACTTTTGTCTAGTTGATGTACTAATTATTAAATTTTGTAAATATTTGTATATTTTCTTTAGAAAAATAAATTTATTATTTGGTAGTGATCAAAATGTTTGTTTCTTTTGTTGTTGTTTTTTGAGTGCTTGTTTAGGGAGGTTGCAGGTACTTTGATTATATTATCTTATAAATATTTTGGGGGCGTTATTTCTTTAATAGTTATACTAATAATACTATTACTAATATATGTTAATAAATATATGAAATTGATAAAAATCATTGAGCTCGACTCGATATTTAATTTCTTTTAAAAAATTATTATTGATGTATAATTGTGTCTAACACTAGCATATGATTATAAAATTTGTTTTTAAATTTAGGTAAATAATATTTCCGATATGCATGATAATGAATATTTTGAAGGTAACTTGGTAATTATATCTTGTAAAATTGTTTTATTTTATTTTTTTGCCTTTTCTATTTCTACATAGATTGTAAATATTCGTTAAAGTTATTATCAATTCATTTTCTAAAATTTTGATCAATTCGTACTATTTATCTACCCCATGTATAGGAGTTGCCGCATAATTTACATGTAGAGACTTTTAATATTTATAGTAAAGAAAGAAAAATTTCCATAGATGAATGTATTAAAATACGCTATTGGCGGGAACAAATTAATAAAGTGTTGTATCACTTATTTCCCAGTATTTCAAATTTAGAGCAATGGGGTGTAGACTTCATTTCAAGGATCTGGTATAAGTATAACACACGTTAAAAGGTGAAATCAATTTTAGTTTAAGAAATTATAAAATTTTAGAAGAACGATTGAAATTAAACGATATGAAGTTGAATCTGCTTAATGGTAAACATTAATTTCATGTTTGATAGCTCATGTTACCACTAAACCCAATATATACTCCAAAAGCCCATTAATATATTGGGCCCGGAGTTCAGGATATTATAAGACTTAAGGTGGTAGTAGACCCAGCTTGTCTTGTCACCCCATAATATTTCACCAATCATTAGTTTGTAAGTACGAGTAATATGCTTTGATTGTGACATGTCCACACCTACCCAATGTCATCACATGGAAAGGCAATCCCGACACATGTCAACCTCAAAGAGGCACACGCCAGCCACCGAGAGCTCC
>PHNY01225624.1:5924-16561 GCA_003724115.2 Anethum foeniculum
ATAGAGCCATTAACATTTCTAAAGAAAAGAGTTTTATTAACAGTACCTTTAGTGAAGTGATTCTCTAAAAAAAACTTTGAGAGAGCCTTTAGCAACCAATCTAGCTTTATTCCTGATAACTATGCCATTCTCATCCATCTTGTTTCTGAATACCCATCCAGTATCAATAGACTTTTTATTTTAGGTTTAGGTACCAGCTTCCATTCCGTGTTTCTCTCAAATTAGTTTAGTTCTTCCTGCATAGCTAAAACCTAATCTGGATCTATTAAGGCATCTTCCACCTTCTTTGGTTCTTCCTGTGAAAGGAAGCTGCTATATAGACATTCATCCTAAGTTGCTCTTCTAGTTTGCACCTTGGATGAAACATCACCAATGATTAATTCATAGGGATGATCCCTTGTCCATTTTCTCTGAGGTGGTAGATTAGCTCTAGATGAAGTGACTTCATTATAGTCTTGATGTGTGACTGAGTGTTGACTAGATGATACTCCCCCTGAGTTCTTGGATCTTTCAATCAAGGATGAAGTTCTTTCAACGGATGGTCTAGAATGACTTTTAGTGTCTACTGAATATTGAATTTTAACGAATGATGCACCTTGTCTTTCAACAGATGCTGCATTGTGCATCTGTTGATGTTGTTCTGATTGAAGGCAAGTTTGAATTATATTTTGTCATCCCTTCTAGACCACTTTCATCATCACTATCATCACCACTTATTTCAATATTGTCAAATTTGAGACTTTCATGGAAACCTTCATCTTCAATCCCTTCAATCTTTTTATCATCAAACACAACATGTACAGATTCCATAACAATGTTGGTTCTCAGATTGTAGATCTTATATGCTTTCCAAATAGCATATCCAACAAAGATGCCTTCATCAGCTTTTGCATCAAATTTTCCATTTTGGTCAGTTTGATTCTTGAGAATAAAACACTTGCATCCAAAAACATAAAGAAAGTTTAGAGTAGGCTTCCTATTCTTGAATAATTGATAAGGAGTCATGCCTTTGGCCTGATTGATCAAAGAAATATTCTGAGTGTAACATGCATTGTTAATAGCCTCAGCCCAAAAATAGGTAGGTAACTTTGATTCTTCAAGCATGGTCCTTGCAGCTTCAATTAATGATATGTTCTTTCTCTCAACCACTCCACTTTGTTATGGTGTCCTAGGAGCTGAGAACTCATGCATGATCCCATTTTCTTTCCAGAATGACCTCATTATGAGATTTTTAAACTCAGTTCCATTGTCACTCTTGATTCTTCTTACTTTGAGATCAGGATGATTGTTGACTTGTCTGATATGATTGATAATGATTTCACTTGCTTCATCTTTGGACCCTAGAAAGTATGTCCATGAAAACTTTGAAAAATCATACACAATCACTAGACAGTACTTTTTCTTGGAAATTGACAATACATTAACTGGTCCAAAGAGATTCATATGCAACAGTTGTAATTGTTTATCAATTGTTGTTTCAATCTTCCTTTTAAATGATGCCTTCTTTTGCTGTCCCTTTTGACATGTACCACACAATCCATCCTTTGAAAATTCAACTTGAGGAATGCCTCTAACTAGGTCTTTCCTGACCAATTCATTCATAGTCTTGAAATTTAAATGAGTTAACTTTTTGTGCCATAGCCAACTTTCATCTTGACTTGATTTGCTGAAAAGACAAGTAATTGAATGTGCATCTGTATAGTTGAAGTCAGCTAGATATACATTTCTTTTTCTTACACCAGTAAGCACCACTTTGTTGTCCTTTTTGCAGGTGACAACTCAGGCTTCAGAATTGAAGGTAACTGAGTTACCTTATCACATAGTTGACTAATACTCAATAGATTATGCTTGAGGCCATCCACCAGTGCTACTTCACCAATGCTGACATTTTCTTTTGAAATCAAGCCATTTCCCATAGTATATCATTTGATGTCATCTCCAAAGGTAATGCTAGGGCTAGCTTTCTCCTTAAACTCTGTGAGCAGGGTAGAATCTCCAGTCATATGCCTTGAACAACCACTATCCAAGTACCATAGATTCTTTTTGTTTCCCTGTACACAATAAAATCAAATCAAGTTGATTTTGGTCCCAAGTTTCCTTGGGTCCTGTTTTGTTAGCTTTCTTCCTAGATTTCTTAGACTCTCCACCACTAGATTCAGGTGATTTGAGATCAACCTTTTTCTTAGGAGTTGATTTTAGAAATGTAGATTATTTAGAGATTTATCAGGCACATTACTAGAAACATGATATGGCATGGGTTGAGCATACATGTTATTCCAAACAGGCATGCTATATGGCATTTGAGGCATATTGAATGCAGCATAATAAGGATTATGTATAAATAACATATTAGCTAATGTGCAGGTGAATTCTGAGAAAGCATAGCAGGCATGGTATGCAATGGTGACATAGGCAAATTATGCAAAAGATGAGGTACAGACATGGGTGCATTCTTAATAGTCTTGTAGTTATTAGATAAATGATTAACACTACCACACTTCACACATGTTTTTATAGGAGCATCTTTATCAGGAGTGCAGTTGTTATGTTTGTTAATCCCTACTTTCCCATTTCTATTGCTTTTCCTTTTAGACTCAATTTTGACCTCAATCTGTTTAATCTTTCACTAAGTTGCTTAGCAAACAGATGTTCTACATTCACCTTGCTTTCATCCTTTGTTTTACTAGATTCTCCTAAGACAAAGTTCTTGGAAATAGGACCATATTTGTTATTAAGCTTAGCTTAATTTTCTTGGATAACAGTCTTTTTCTCTTTCAACAGATGAGCATCAATTTGATTCATCATCCATTGAATCATTATCCGTTGAAAGACCATCAGCTAAGTCCATGTCCAATTTCTTTTTGTCTTTCTTCCAGACTTCTTCAAAAAAATGACTCAATTCCTTGAACTTTAACAATTTATACACTAACACCCCTAGAGGTTTTGCAGGCCTTAATGACTTCTTGTTCTCGTTCAAGTTGCTTTCTTAGAATTTCCTCTTTCTTTAAAGATTCAGTTAATTCCTCTCTAGCAGCCTTACATTGAATTTTCAACTTTTCAAACTCAATAAACTGAGCTTCTAAAGTAGCATTTCTATCACTCAAAAATAGATTATTTTCTTTAATCCTAGCGTTCTCTTTTGTGAGTGATTTAAGTGTGACACGCAATTGATACAATTCAGTTGACATTTCATTTATAGCATCATTTCATTCATCTTTAGAAAGCTATGAAAGATCAGTAGTGATTACCAGATTGGTAGATGAACCTGCTTCTGTTTCATCTGATTTAGCCATGAGAGCTAGGTGGACAAAGTCCATGTCCTCATCTGCATCATCCCCATCAGCTGCCCAGTCATTTTCTTGAGTTATGAAAGCCTTTTCTTTTTGTTTGAGGAATTCAAAGTATTTCTTCTTATAATCCATAGGCTCAAACTTTTTCTTTTCAAAGCTTGGCTTTCTGCACTCATTTGTAAAATGACCACTCACTTCACACTTGAAACATTTGAACTTGGTTTTGTCAACCATGTTTCTGTTGGACTTCACCTTGGATTTTTCTTGAATTTGAGTTTTGCAAATCTTCTAGACCGAAAGACTAGATGCTCATCAACATCATCTAAGTCATCTTGACTTTGACAATCTTCATCTTCAGCCAGTAAACCTTTGCCCTTGCTAAACTCAGATATGCCTTCACAAACATTAGTGTTTGATGTAGCTTTTACATGTTTAACCTTCATTTCCTTCACTCTATCATGCTCAGCTACCAATACCACAGATCCACCTTTCTTTCTTCCTTTTTCCAACAACTCATCTTGCTCCATTTCCAGCTCATAAGTCTTTAAGATACCACACAGTCTTTCAAGGGTAAAATCCTTGTATTCTTGTGAATTTCTCAAAGAGACTGTCATTGGCTTCCATTCTTTTGGTAAAGATCTCAGAAATTTCAGGTTGGAATCCTTGGTTTGGTAAACCCTTCCATACAGCTTTAGTCCATTCAAAAATTTTTGAAATCTACTAAAAGTATCATTCAAAGACTCACTATCTTCAAAATGAAAATGTTCATATTCCTGTATGAGAAGTTGCCTCTTGTTTTCTCTTACTTGCTCAGTTCATTCACACAATACCTGAACTGTGTCCCAAACTTCTTTAGCAGACTTGCAGTTTATGACATTGTCAAACATGTCTTGATCAAGACCATTAAACAAGATGTTCATGGCCTTTTTATCTTTACGAACATCTTCAAAATCTTCAAAGGTCCATTCTGCTTTGGGCTTTGGGATAGTTTGCTCATTACCAGTAGCATCCATAGCTTCAGTGGTAACTTTTAGAAGAACATGAGGACCATTTTCTTTGCAGTTCACATAGCTTTCATCTTGAGAGAGCAGATGAAAGTGCATCTTTACTTTCCACTGATGATAATTATCTTTGTCCAGAATTGGAATCTTCACACCAATGTCCTTCTTACTCATGTTGCTTGTTTGCATTGATCTTTAAACTCTTTGTATGTCAAGAGCTTGCTCTGATACCGATTGTTAGTTCCCAACAATGTAATAACAGAACTACAGAAGGGGGTTGAATGTAATTCTGAACAACTTTTTCAAAACTAATTGAAAGATCCAAAATACAATATATATATATATATATATATATATATATATATATAACACTGTGTTTAGAATAGGCAGTAGTGCAGATGAATATATGATGTATTCTAAAACACAAAGTAATAAACTCAAGGCATAAAAACTTTCTAGTGGATTTAACTCTCCACCAGAGATATATATTGATGAACATCTCTGTGATACAAATTGTACACATCTGCTTACAAGAATTCTAGCTACAAGATATTTTATACTTGATATTCTTGATATCGAGACTACTTGCTACACTTAGTTATATACTACCAAGTTACATGTGCAAAACAGACAAAATACAAATAAACTTAATAGTTAAGTCCAAGCACATGTTTCTTCATTTCTCTGTTCAATGCAATCTAGGAGAAATACAGCATCTTTGAACGTCCTTGTTTTGCACTGAAATGAAAATGCTTCATAGTCTTCTATAATCCATAATCAGGCTCCCACATTCCTTTTGTATACTATCAACCCATGTGACTCTGTCAGTTTATGTCAAGTCACTATCAACTGCTATTTGGAGGTCATCCGTTGAAACTACATTGGAGTCATCCGTTGAAACTACATTGGAGTCATCCGTTAAAACTATGTCTGATAGTCGTTGAAAGTGTTGGATCATCCGTTGAAAACTTTATTACAGTCATCCGTTGAAGCTTGTTGTTTATCCATTGAAAGTATCTTCTTAGCAGTTGAAATTCTTTCACTTACACAAAATTACAAGGCATTTAATATTTACATTTAGCCAACCTCTTTTGTGTATCTTTCTAGTAGTCAACATGACTTAGAATCAACTACAACTTCCAAACTTTTTCAGCTATACTAGTATACAGAATATGCTACAAACTCATGTAAGAAATAAGCTACACTTTCAACGAATAACTAGAAGAGTGCTTATCTGTTGATAGCTTCTGAGAATCACTAACATATCTACTTAAGGTGTTTTGGATGATTATCATCAAGACTACAACATATTCATAACATTATTTGTTGCTATGGACACTGGGTTTGCCCTTCTTCTTGCGGTTGCGTCTTTGAATTTTGGTTTCTCTTATTTTGTGTTTGTTGAATCTTTGGATTCGATTTGGTTCGTTGGATTTGTGACTCCATTTTTGGATTCTTGTGGACACTCTTATTTTCTATGTTGCAGCTTTGGATTGGTTTGGTTACATGACTTTGTTTCTTAGTTAGCAAACTCCCGATTCGCCACGTGAGTTTGAGGAGGGTTGTTAACATATATAATATTATTATTATCGGATAGTTCCGGTATTATAATAATTTCCTTGTTAGGTTGATTTCCTTCTTTGTTATTGTTTGACTTTTGGTTATATAAGCCCTCTTCTATTATAATTGAGAACAATTTGAATTATAATAAAATCTTCCTTTTATCTTTTCTCTCCATATTTTATCAGAAGGGTACAACTAATTTGAAACAAATTTTTTCTTTTGATTTATTATGAAATGGAGGGAGTATATTCAGTAGTGTCAAATTTATCCTTCATTTATACTAGCGTTTTACCCGTGCTACGCACCGAACCATAGATCCACAACTATCAGTAATTTTTATAATTAAATAATATTGAAAGAGAATAGGAATTTAGAGATTAATCTCCTGATATTTTTCTTGAAATTACGAGAAAATTATGTAAAAAACTTAATCTTGACATTTAGTTATTACCATGATTTTGTTTTATTCTAAAATTAGGAAAGTGAATAGTTAGATGCTTAATTAAATATACACAAATCAATGACTATCTTAGAAATTTTTCTTGAAGTCTATCTCGAGATCCTTAAACTCATATTAAAATATGAAATATAATTAAACTTAGAGAATTTACTAGAAAATAATACATTTTATCAATTTATTTTCCAAAATACGGTGTCTCCTTTTTCCTTTCGTATTATTACACTTTCTCCATCTTCTTTTTTTCAATAATACGATGCCCTACCTTTTCTCTCTCCTTCTTATCCTCTATCGCGTCTTTATCATCATTTACCGTCATTATCATCCTTCATCATTACGAAAACTTGCAATTAGTTGATTTGGTTATTTCTAAAATTTCAATTGTCTACTACTCTGTCTGCTTTTTGGTATATTTATGAATCGTGAAGTTGTTTACTGGTTGATTTAATTTATTTATTTTCGTAGATATCTACTATTTTGACATATTGTCACGAAGAAATACAATTTTTTTTTGTTGATTCTGATTGCTTAAATATTGAATTGAAATTGATTTGGTTTGTAATATATGCAACCAAAACCAACTTAAAAAAAGAGAGTATCAAATGCAACTGAATAACCCCAAAATCAATATTCAGAAAAATAAAAATAAAGTTAAATTTTGAGGTGCAAAGTTGCAGATCGTATTTTTCAAAGAAAAACTAAAAAAATGTATTTTTGTGATTAATTTTTACCGTATTTTTGGAAAAAGAAGTATAATAAAGGTATTTTTTTATTAAAAAAACCCCCTCAAAATTACCCATTCTCCTTTGTATAAATTGCATAATATTATTTTTATTACTTAAAGTTAGGTTATAATTTTATTTTTATCAAATAAATTACTTATTATTACCATTTATTAGATAAATTGTGTAATATTGGCCTATCTATTATATGGATAATCAATAAAAAAATTAGAATAACGCACTTTTGTAAGTAAGCTCAATCACACATTTTTTATATTACTCTTAAATTGTACAACTAATTTTAGATTTTACACATATATAACGTATGTATACTCCTTTTCATGTTTTTTGTCAATCTTCACCTTTTTGACAAAGTCACGAAAAATAAAATTTGATTGTTAATTCTTCTTTTTCATATTATTACTCTCTACCCTTTTTCATATATGTTTATGTTAATATTAATCCGTTCTTCACCAATAGAAGCTTCTTAGATAAATTATTTGTGTTTTCCTTCCGTTTTCTCTTTTCTTCTTTTCCTTAGCTTTTTTGGTTTGATTTTATGTACAACTAGGATATGTAAATTCAGAACTCTTGCAGGGTGATATTAATTTTTATTAAATTAAAATTATTCAAAATAAACTCGAATTTAATGAAAGGTGTTTTCTAGGGCTTGTATCATGGTGGAGTAAGATCATAAGGTCTATTCTTGTAAGAACGATGTGTGAGTAACATTTTCTTATATAAAAAATTGCATCGACTTTGTTAGCCGTTTTTGATTACCTCTATGTATTCCTAAATGGGTCCTGTTCCCTGACAAGTGTGTGTCAGGGAACATTTATCCAACAAACCATTTCTTAGCCGTTAGAACGATCCAACGGCTAGGATTAAAAAAAAAAATTCCAGCCGTTCCGCGCTTTTTTTTCCGCAAAAAGCGTAATACTTCCAGACCTTCCGCGATTTTTTTCGTGAAAAGCTGTAATTATGTTCTTGCCCTTAATTGTTTACGCAGATAATAACCGCGGAAGCCCTGCAGATCAGTTTTATGCACGATTTCTTCTCTGGATAGCATTTAAAGTTTTATTAAACATAAAATTCTATAACAGAGCGATTATGAGGTGATTTGTAGGACGATTGGGCGATTTGCAGGGCAATTTCTTCCTTGTTTTCGATTACGTTGCTCCCCTGCTGTTGTTAAAGGTTCGATTTTGTGTTATTGGGCGATTACCTTATTTTTTATTCTTCCTTGCAGATCAATTGATTGTTAATTCGGTTTTGTGTGATTGTTAATTCCCCTACAGATCGAATATAGTTCAATTTTCATTGTTAATTCGGGTTTGTTGATTGTTAATTCGGGTTAGGGTTCATCATGAGTTAATTAGGGTTAGTGTTAGGGTTTAATCGAATTGGGATATTGATTATTGAATGTTGATTGAATTGAATTGTGTATGGATTGTTAATTCGATTTGTTGATTGTTAATTAGGGTTAGGGTTCATGATTTGCGATTATTGATTTATGGATTTTGTTCAATCAAATTGTGTTTGGATTTTGTGTATTCGATTAAAATTATGTTCATCAGTGCTTTGAACCTCCCTATGAATGTTATAATTAATTATTGTGCATCAGAGTAAATCATACCTTTGATTTGTGATTATCAGTGCTAGGAAAAGAATATCGTGGTAAACACTGCAAAGAATTCCCTTTAAATTTGTGATTTAATTCGAAGTTGAATTACGCCCCACACAAAATCGAATTTGTTTCATATATAGTTGTCAATTGTTCATGGGTTTACGGTTATGTCGTTTGTATAGCATTTTAGTTAAAATTTAGAATTAATTTAGGATTAAGACAAAGGCTTGAACAATATGGTTAATTTTGTTTAAAATTTAGAATTAATTTGGAATTATTAATATGAGTAGGAATATGATTATGGATTTGAAAACAAGTATAGTGATTTTAATTTTCATTTGTTATTCGTTTAAATATGGATTGTTCTTGTCAATTAACTTTTGTTGAATTATATATTTAGTGATTATATAATTCTCTTATTGTTTATTGTTACAGGATGGATGACATATTGCCGGGTCCCATTAGTCAGACAGTTATCTTGGATAACAAGTATCATGTGAGTGCATATGTTTGGGAAGGACATGAGCGGGGTCCTTTGGAGTGTATATGTGGTAATCGGAATATGTGTTATTGGGTTCTGTCAGATGCGCAGAAGGAGATACTATATATGATTGGTTTTGGTGTGTTTTCCAATCCTGCTGTTGTGTTGCAGAATGATGCTAGACTTCTTACGGCACTTGTTGAGAGGTGGCTTCCGGAGACCAACACCTTCTTCATGAGACAGGGGAAATGACAGTCACACTTGAGGATGTTGGATATATCTTGGGGTTACCCATTTTAGGGCGTCCGATTGTTAAGGATGGTATTGATAACTTTGGGTTCTTTGCTAGGAATTGGTTTGAGCCGTTAACAGAGGCTGAAGCGAAGCGGGCATTTATTAGAGGAGGCGTGAAGTACACTTGGTTATATACTAGGTATGTGAGTGCTGATCCGGGTCCGGATCCGAGGAGGATTGCTATTCATACCAAGGCGTACTTGTTGATGGTTGTTGGTTCAGTTCTTTTTCCTACTAGCAGTAGAAACGTTGTGCACCCCAGGTACATCTGATAGAGTATATATTTATATAAAGTTTATAGGATTTTATTCCTCATATTTATTATATTTTGCATTTAATTGGATTTTTATTAAATAAATTTTAATGTTTTATTGTAGGAAATAAGGAATCCTAAACTTGGAAAGATTGGGGAANGGGCTGAATTTGGAGATTTATTAGAAGGAAATTCGGATTTGTTGGACTGCACGCGCGTACTACCTTGTTTGTGCCATATCTTGAGTTCCAGAAGTCAGAATTGGACGATTCAACAGCCCACCAAAGATAACGAGATTCTCTTTCATTCTAAGAAGGTCCAAATCCAAAATTATAATTGGAATGGTCCAGAATTACTGAAAAAAAGTCAGCTACGAATTTTCCTTGGAAATCAGAATCAGTTTAGAAAACGTATTTGTACTTTCCTCAAATCGTTAGAAAACATATTAATTAGATCTATATATACATCAGATCTGATTATTAACCAGAACAACATTCCTAGAGAAGAAAAGAGAGGCCACGCTCAAGAGGGAAGGGAAAAAAACCTCAGAATACAATTGAAGGGCACGAGACGGCTAAGAAGAAGACAGAGATCTACATCTTTTGTATTCTTCTAATTGGGCGATAGTTTTGGATGCTCGTTTTGGGATTTGTTTTCTAAACTTTAATACTCTAGTACTCTCTTTTATTATTCAGATCTTATTTGTTATCATGTTTTCACTTGAACCCATGATGAAGAGCCGTTCGAATATGAAGTAATCGTTGTCATGGGATTCTAACGGATTTATCTATGAATTTTAGTAGTATGATTGCTTAAAAGATTATTGTATGATGAATTATTGATTTCCTCGTATGGTTGTGCCTATTCTTCTTGGATGCGTAGCTAACATCTAAGTTGTCTTGTTAATCTCTATTGAATGCGAAAGTGGATATAGAGATTTAGAACTTGC
>PHNY01225640.1:665-12051 GCA_003724115.2 Anethum foeniculum
TGCTCAAAAGGTAATTAGTTAGTTATTAATAATTATAATATTATTATTCTATTTTATAAATAGACTTACACATGATATTTTTAGAAAAAGAGCTATTTTAGTTGGGAAAAATAAAAAAGGTAACGTGTTGTAGTTGAAAAAGGCAATTGGTATTTTAATTGAAAAAGATAATTTGTTAGTTATTGGTAATAATTATTTTATTATTAAACTAAATTAAAAAAGGTAATATATTTCACTTGAAAAAGGTAATTGGTTTATATACACTAATTATGATTAAAATAGGAGTTATTAGGAAATAAAAAAATTATTTTATTAAAAATAATTGTCTATGATATTTTTGGAAAAAGAGATATTTTAGTTGGAAAAATAAATAAGGTAACATGTTCTAATTGAAAGGAGTAATTGATTTGTATAGCAATTAGTGAGGGTAATTTAGTAAATACAGCAGGTACCAAGTACCGAGTATCAGACTACCAAAACTTTCAATGTTTCGTCTTTAATATAATAGTATAGATATAAGATACTTAAAAACAAAAAGACAACAATAATATACTATGATCTTAAAAAAATTCTCTTAAATTTATTTAGTCAACTTATGAGCTGATATAAACTTTTCTTTTCAACTTGGTTATCTGTTGATAACTTACAAGTTAAAAGTTACCGGAAATAAAAGAAACTATATTGATATAATTAGTTACGTGTTAATAATTTATAATTTTTAGATTATTTACCATATGTATAGATAATAATAATATTAAATAATAAAAAATAAACAAGTTATTAAAAGAACAATATATCAAAAATATGTATCTAACAAAAAAATATTTTTTAATAATTTTCAATCTAACTTTAACGATAAATAACAAATTAATTAAGAAAACAACAATAAATAAATAAATCCACACATATATATAGACAGTAGACACATACAGACACACACACATGTATAGAGAAACATACGGTAAATGAAATTGCATGATAGTTAAAAGTTTCAGTTATCCAACTAGAACAAAGAAAAAGTATCTCGTAGCTACATTTTGCTTTTTACTTTAAAAGTGAAAAGTAACTAGAGTGACCATCTATCGGCTATGTTACTCCGACTCTTCTGTTTAGGTCACTTTACCCATGTCGGATACTTGGACACTACACTTATTTCGTGTCGTATCCTTGGACTAAAATGTGGACACTTAGACCAATTTAAAGATAAAATATAAGCCAAACTTAAGATTCAAAATAAATATATAAGAAAGAAAGAATCAATAATGAGATAAAAGTAGAGAAGATGACTAATTTTCAAAGTCCTTTACCAAATCATATTTAATATGAGTTTTAACATTACTTTTTTTTAAGATGTCGTACTTAACGTACTTGTTTATCAATAGATTATGCCGTGTCCCCGTATTCATGTCGAAAAATAGGACAGTGTCACTGTGTCCCAAATTTTTAGATTTTTCAAGTCCGACACTCGCATATTTGTCGTGTCCGACACTCCACACCTGAGTCAGAGTAACATAGTCTGCCGGACAAATTAAGGCTTAATGGAAGCAATGCTGCAGCAACTTATGCAATGGATTTTATAGGAGCTACATTTTACTTCCAAATCACCCATAACCTATAACAAAATTCCATCTTTAATCCTGTTCATTTATTTTGACATAATAGTGTTATGTAAGAGATGGATGTTTTAGAACTCAAATACATGCACAACTGAAAACTTCTTCACATAATCTTTTTTGTTTTGCTAAAACACTTCTTAAGCCTTAAAGGCTACTTCTGCATTAAATTATCAGATCCAAGTCCAACCACTCAAATAATTTTTTATGTAATTTATAAGCCCGTTATAGCACTGAAAATTTTCATGTTTTAAGGTCGTAAAATTTAGGTCAATAAGGAAACCAGGATCACATACACTCTTGTGATCAAAGTACAAATATGTTTCTTTTGTCTTCCAGACTAGAATTTGCTTAAACAAGTCATGTTTTATATGGTTTTTAAAGCATGCAATTCAAAAGTAATACAGGTGGATATGGTTTAGAAACATAAAATGTAAACTGCCACTCCAACGCACAAAAAGAAACTAACAAAATGAAAAGTAAAACCATCCACTGTATAACTCGCAGTGAGCAACAAAGTTTGATCTTTATTTCTAGTTCCAGATAGATTGGCAGTGCTAATTCAAATATACATCTACATAACGTGCAAACCCATTGCAATAGGCAACCTAAACAATATTAACGGAAACCTAAACCACTAAAGCAAAAAAAAAAGCTTTTTGGTTCTAAGTTTTGTGCAGTGCAAAGGACACATCTCCACACAAGAGTTTAGCTGAAGCCTGCTGCTTAAATGGACGATGTCTATTAAACAAGGACGGGCAGAAAAAGAATGGCCAGGATGGCAAGGCGCAGCATTCGCCCATACCTAGTGGGGGGGTTTGTAATGAGAGGAGAACAATCTCAGGGGAGTAGGCAGCACTGATTTAGGAGGACAAGTTAAGAAGAATTACCTATTATAAATTGCAGACCTACTGATTTCAGTGACTTGTCACATCTGGTTAAAATAATACAAAAAATAGGGAGAAGGAAACAACAATATACAGGAAGCTCATGTAGAATAGGTTGAGAAGGATATGCCTAAAGACAAGTACCAAGTAACATGGCCCTAGATAACATCTGCTATTCCGTGCTAATTTGAGCATATGGCGCTTAACCAAGTCAAGTGTGAACAGCAACACCAATAAGAGATAGTGAAATACCACCATTGCATGTAACGCAAGTCAGAGTAATTATTAAGTATTTACATAGTATAGCCTAGCGCTGCAACATCCATTAACAAGCTACTACTAATTTATCTGAATCCAGTTTACTAAAACAATTAAAACTAGGTGAAAATAAGACAGGGCTGTGTTACCTCGAGGAACGCCAAAATATTGCACAACCATCAATTGGATTTCCGGTTCGCATCTACAATTTTTTCCGGGAAAAATGTTACGATTTTTCCAATCTTAATGTACAAAATAAAGAACAATACATATAAAATGACATGTATGGAGTTAATAATACTTTCGCAGCAGATAGCTGATTGAATTAATACAACAGACATACAAATAAAAAATTGCATGAAAATCAAAAGTCGAGTCATTACAAATTATTTGGTTTGACTTGATGCAAATGATGTGGATATAAAATTAGTAACAGATAATTCATTGTTAAATGAACACAACATCAGAAGCATGAGTAGTTCAATTTAATAATCTAGTAAGATAAGTACGAGAATTATCACTCCAGCTCTTTCTCTTCTCTTAGTATTGTCTATAACTCCCATTCTGAATTCTAAGGTTGCTACTACAACGATTTGAGATGCCTAGCCAACTCCAGAGGGCTATTTGACAACAATACTATCTAAAAACCAGAAGTGTGAGGTGAATCACTTCCTTTTATGAGGCTCATCAAACAAATTTTCTTTCACTTCACAAAAATTTGTGACCTAGGTGTTTTTACACATCACCTCAATTATCAAAATATTGCATGTTTGAACTTTAAGGTTTAAGATGATTTCAGTCCAAATATATATTTGGATCGGTAGGCTTTTGATCACCTATCCTGCCTACCCGGTTAATCAAATTGCATAGGAGCAATATCTGCACATGCATTTTTGTAATACCTCCACAAGCGGATCTCACCAAGTATGCATTAAAATGTCGTATTAAAACCAAAAAATCAAAAAAAAAAACATTAAAAAAGTATTATGACTTCAATACCTACGAAAATATCAATTATCAGATTGTAAAATCTACTATATTATATCTTATATATGATAAGCATGAGGGATTTAATATGGTATGGCATGGCTGGTCCAATGAAGTTAAAATGGAAATATTAAAGGAAAAAATGAAAGAGAGTAGTAATAAAAAAGAGTATTACATCCATTGTTTTTAATTAGGTTAGCAGAGGATTACTCAAAAAAAGGTTATTGCAGGATAACTGAAGTTATATATAAATACAGCCAACTAAAAGATTCCCAATAACAATCTTATAATATTTTAATTCATATGCAAGCATTTAAAAACAGAAATACAAGTAACCAATTGATCGATTAACAATATAATACTATTACTAAACATGATATATTATAAATTTACGTAAATGAATAAATATTAATAGTAAGATACAAATAAAAAAATAATTAAATATTAGAAGAAACTTGTGCACCGCAAAGGTTATAAGCTAGTATATATAATACACAATTGAAAGAAACAGAAAAATACAATCCTTCAATATCAACAACGAAATTTTGGTATTGAAACTCGAACAAATATACATACTTATATCTACCGAGCATAAATTTCTAAAATATATAACTACACAAACCAACCAATAAACAACGAAAAACAACAAATCTGCCAGCCAGTATATTAAATCCTTACAGTACAGTATCTGTCTGTTTGAATAATGAAACAAGTTCTGCTGCTACTAGAACTTCCTCATTTCTAAAACTGCGACATTTTCTCTCTGTATTTAAAGAGAGACGACCACGATTTGGCTATGTTAAATTAAATAATAAAAAGAGAACATACCGAAATTATAGGCCTTTTCAACCTCATGTTAACTTACAATTTAATTCTTCACGCACAAAGACAGAAGGAAAAGAGTACAATAAATCAACACTTGAACTAGAGGATATAATAAGATAAAGTGGTAAAAACTGCAAACATAAGAGTATAAATGTATGAATAGAGACTTAGGAATTCATAGTTGCTGCTACTCACAACAAACCTTCCAAGTACCGCAATATCCTCTAACCTTCAACTCTTCCTCTAATTCGTGAAATCTATCAACCTCCTGAAAAAGTAAATAAGTAACATGAAACTTCATAAAAATTCAAGGGCCGGATACTTCACCAACAGGAAAATGTATTTGCAGGAAAAAAGATAGGATGTCCTTAATTAAACAAAATGCAGCTTAGAAAATGGAAGAATATGAAACATAAGATGTGTGAAGGTAAGAGCCAGATGCAATCAGTTTTATGGCCTAGCTCTCACTGCTCAGAACCATTTCCATACGGTGCAAAATAGGTGTCCAGACAGCAATGACTCGATAACAATGTGCAATACAGAGGACTAGTTAAAAACTTTATGAACTAGAAAACAGATTTGAACAGGTAAAATCATCACAAAAGGACTAATGAAGGGGGCCCAGAGAGTATAATCAGAATATCATCAGGCGACCAGAAAGGGAATTAAGAGTTCTTAAGAAATTCAAGTCATGCAGGGTACCTGAAAAGAGGAAAACGCAATCAGCGATGCCCATACAAAGTAACTACAGTGATTAGAAAAGCTACTACTTCAAAAAGAAATCCAGATCTAGAATATGAGAGGCTTTAGAAATGGAGAGGCATATTTCACAATTTTAAGACTTTGTATATTTTATAGTATGTTATGGCGTGGAATGAAGAATGTGAGTAAATTGGTCCAACTCATAGAACTTAGAAATTCTATTGCAAGCTCTCAAAATGGTGAGGTCCCGTGAGCCACCCATGAGTCCATGACCCAGGTTTAAGTGATTCTCACCTACGACTTAGTGGTTCCAGCTACAATGGTTAAAAGCGCTCATTCCCACTCCTGGCAATAACAAGCTTCTTGGTCCACATAAACACAGCCTTCTTGCATCCAAGGTATCAATATTTGGTAGCAACCCTAGGCCGTCTACACTTTGTTTATGGGGAAGAACGAAGGAATAGTGCCCAGTGTACCTGCTGTGACAGGAATTTACTACTGCAGGAAAACTTGACATGTAACTTGCCAGAAATTCAAATCAAAAAACGGTGCCCCCATATCAAACGAAAGTTTGTCCGTATCTTTTTCAACGGAAGTTTGAGGCATGGATATTTATAAGATGATGAGCTCTTTTGAATTTAATGTCCGTAAGACCCACAAAAAGCTGGTCTATCTGAGAGAAATGTCAGATTACTTATATGTATTGGCCTAAGATATTTGACAACAAGTAGATGAAAATTAGGTCAAACAGGGTGTCTTTGTGCCAGACAATTGAAGCCAGCTGAATGAGTAGAAATAATTGAGAATGATGTCATTTCATTTCTTCAGCTGGAATATACAGTTGCAAGAGTTCCCAAAATCTCTGTTCATTTCTCTTTCTTCTACTATAAGTCTATTCTCTCGGCAATTTCCCTCTTTTTTCTATGCATTTCTCTAAACTTTATCTACTGAATTATTGACTCTGACAGAAACTCGGTAATAGTATTTACCCATGTGGCCGTATCTAGACAAATCAGGTCATTAATGTGACTCGACAGGACTCGATGTGAAGAGCACAGAGAATATGGCAACAGGGATTGCCTGGCAGCTGTCAAAGGTTTCACTATGTCCCGCAATTGCTAGACCAACCATTACGAATCCATTTGATAAATATTTGTACTGAGAGTTCTGTTGGGACAATTAAAATTACATTTGCACTCCCAACTATTAGAAGCTCCCCGCATTTGACTCATAAACCTTCTGCCCCGGCCATAAAAGAAATGCAGAGATATAAGTGTTAATATTGACTTACCTTTTTAAAATGTCAGATATTAGGTAGAAAAATTATCCCCTTTAATATATTAAATTATGGGTCTGTAAAATGTAATGAACTCGATGGAGGGATAACCTGAAAGCATAATATGTCAGCTGACCATAAACCAAGCTCAAAAAGTATATTCTTCTTTCGCCATTCCCAGTCCATCATATAACGAGGTACATGAAAGTAAAGTTTTCCGCGATGATCAGTAGCCAGGTAATCTGCTAGTATGTTGTATGAGAGTACTGTAAACCGATCTGCAAATTATATCCCAGGTTCATTACATTCTGAAGAATTCAAATGAAAAGCTGGTATATTTAACGTCATTTCATCCAACAGATTCTAGGTTATAATAGATGTGACCTTTTCTGCTAAGCAAATCTTAAAAGTATAAATACACAAGTGTAACTCTGATATGTTTCATCCAACAGGTTCTAAGTTATAATAAATGTGACCTTTTCTACTAAGCAAATCTTAAAAGTATAACTACACAAGTGTAACTCTGATAATAAAATACATAAATTGCAGAGTAAAAAACATGCATAATCAAATGTAACCTAACACATGACTCTCTAGTCGATAATATAAATGAAAAAGTTTATATTTTTGACAAATTGTTTTCGTCTATATACAATTTCCCAAGACTGAAAAAGAAAATAAAATTTATAGATGAATACAAGTAGATCCTTTAAATTTTCCAACAAAAATTTCAGGGTTTTTGTCAGTTGGATTGAGAACAACATAAATAGGATATTGATATATTAATTAGAAGTCATAAATTTACACCAAAAAGAATAAAACTAATGGAATCAATTGGTTTAAACATACATAAAGAAAACACCAAATAACACAAGTTCATATAATGGTCGTTCGTTCACATGCACATGCACAAAAAACAGTTACGATTTAGCGCGAAGATGATGCAAGACAAGGTTTAAAAAGGACTTGTGCAATAAAACAATAGTCTTGGTAGATATTCAGGTACTCCTGCAGTCCTGCTATTATTAAAATGTAGAAATCAGTACTCCTAGGATTTCTCAAGAAAGGAGAAGAGTATTTGAATTGAAATCCGCAAGCCAACACAATATTGAAATCACAATTTCAATAATCAATTATAGCTTGAACCAATAATTGTTTCGTAATACCAATCCACTACCATAACTTCATAAAGTAGACCATTCCTTTCATTGCTTTATTACCATGACCTAGAAAATTCCTAATATGTTTCTTATCTAAAATATGCTTCTTTACTTTGATTTCCTTAATCTGTTGCTTTTTCACTTGACTTCTAAAGTTTTATAAACAGAGGTCTTTTTCACAATGGGATTAAATCAAAAAGAAACCAAAAACGTAGGAGTACATAATAACTCAAAAGCCTTATTTTAAAATTCATTTAGCCATGATTAGAATATGACAACTAAATTTTACGAGACAACATATTTTGAAAAACAGATAAATTAGAATTCAAAATCAGCAATGCACAATACTAAAATCATAATAAACAACAGGTCCAAGCAAACAACATATACCACAATTAGGAGACGGACGCTTTTTGGCAAACTCCCAATTCCGATAATTCAATGCCTTCTGATTCCTTGACTGCTCATTCTGCTGATAATGCTGCTGCTGCTGCTGCTGCGGATTCCTCAACTGTGGCCTCGGCCTCGTCTGTTGATTCTGCTGCTGCTGCTGCGGAGACTGAAACTGCTGCCCAAACTGTTGTTGATTATTATAAAAAGCTGGTGGCTTAAACGCCTGATTCGGATGATAACGCAACGGAGGAGCATTAGAATTCGACTGCGGTGGTCGATACTCAGAATGCGAAAACCTAGAATTAAATTGCGGCTGATCAATTCGGCCTCGGCCTCGATTAGAGTCTCGAACTGATTGAAAATGAGTGTCGCCGGAGACAATACCGGCGGGAAGCTTGTCGGAGAATGCTCTAGTACGGCCACCTCTGTACTGTAAATAGAATGATTAGCGTGGAAAAAACAAAGAGAAGCGTATGCATATATATATGTATAGATACAGAAGATGGAATTATGTAGAAGTAATAGCTTACAGGAGGACGTGAAGACATGGCGGTGGCGAAGATGGAAGAAGTTGCAGAGAAACGAACCCTCATCAATCACTTATTATTGTTATGTTATTTTTTGTTACTCGGAAGTTGAGCAAGTTTATAGTTTGAGGCTTTGAGCAAACGGGTCTTCACCGGCTTTTGATTCCAAATAAAATGTAAAAATATTGTGCATAACCTTTTTTTTTTTTTTGAATTTTCTCGGTTGTAAAAATAAGACACCACTCACACACTGTTGGAGGATTTATTTGTACATCCATTCGTACAAAATGCCTTAAATTCTAGTTTAGGACATGGATTTAGGGCACTCTTAGACTTGCTTTTACACCCCAAATGATACTATTTAGGAATTTAGAACATAAATGTCTGAAATATCATTTTCTCAAAATATGACTCTAAATGACACTTGATAACGGTAATATCATGTAAAATTTAAAAACTTATCGCAAAACGCAATTTCGTGTTACATTTCACACTTTTTTTTTGTTTTTTTAAAGTACAAAACACAACATAGTGTTGCGTTACTTATTCTTTTTTTATTTTTTTAAAACCTCAAAACTCAACTCTAACATGTGTTTCTCCCCCTTTTCGAACACTTCTAATGTGTCGTTTTATACTTTAAAATGCTATTTTAAGGGGTGTTTTGTTCATATATATAAATATTTTAATATTTTTAAAACCAAAATTAAAAATTGGTGAACCCTAAAATATTAAAAACCGTTAATAATTAAAGTTTCGTTCCTAAGATTTAGGGTCTCTAGGGTTTTGGGGGCTCTAGACCCTAAATCCTAAATCGTTGCTTTATTTATTTTTTTCTAACTGTTTCTAAAATCTAAATTGAGAATTGGTGAAATCTAAAATATTAAAAACCGTTAATAATTAAAGTTTGGTTACTAAGACCTAAACCTCAGCTTTAATTAGGGTTTAGGAAGGCCCTAAACCCTAAATTGTTGTGTTATTTATTTATTTTTCTAAATGTTTCTAAAACCCAAATGGGGAATTGTTGAACCCTAAAATATTAAAAATTGTTGAATCAGGGCCCTCACTTGAATTTTAAAAAAATTATTTAATATTTATAAAACTCATGAAAATATATTTTTAAGTTGTGTTTTATTATTAAAAACGTAACATCTTATCCATGGGTTAATGGGTCGCACAACATGATTTCAAGTAATGCACTTAATAAAAATAAAATAAAAATATGCAAAAGTCACACGAAGTGGCGTTTTATTTTATTTCAAAACGTGACTTTAAGTAGAGTTTTAGAGTGTCATTTGGAACCAATCATATTGTGTCATTTTGGACATTTTTTGCTTGAAAATGTGTCATTTGGGGCTTTTTCTCTATTTTTTAATATGTTTCTCGGACATTTCAAAAATAATTAGCTTCCAAATAGTATGTTTGAAATATTTCTACATTATTCGTTATACCTTTCAGGTTAATAATTGCGAATTAAATGTTAAGTCAAGTATTTTTTACAAATTTAAAACAAAATTCATTAACTTGAACGAAATTCTGTTGGGACAAATCCACAACCGACTATGTAACGTGATTGATAAACGAGCTAAATAATTAACCCTTTTGTTTCCGGATCGCTTAACATACTGAATAAAAAAATTCTTAAAATTGAAAATGAATTCGATGGTCTCCCGAGTAATTCAGCCTACACAGACTTTTGATGTTTTCTTGAAAACGGTAGCATCACAATTTACACAATTAAATCTAGATATAATTTAGAGTTCAGATATTTCAGTTGTACAAACTGAGATCAGAGGTACACATGCCTTTATAGTATGAACAAAATTTTGTTACGAAAGGTAAACTTTTGCAATTTTCACCACCATTTAATTCTATACCACTTCGATGGGCGCATCCCAAATCTCCAAATTCACCATATAAATCATTCTTAACAAAAAACAACTCAAAATATAATTAGACATACTAAACTCTCACGAGAAGATATAAAAAACAACCCAAAAAGTTGGGTACATAAAACAAACCTCACCGAAGGATGAGTATTATTGAAAAAAATAAGATGAAAGCAAGAAAGAGGGCCTCCGGCGGTGGTACCAGAGGGGGAGGACGAAGGCGGCTAACAATAAAAAAGAGAAGAGAGTTTTTAGGGTTTAGGGTTATATTAAGTCAAGTTATTTATTTCAAGATCTTGACAAAAAAGTTATTTTTTTTAAGATAAAGAGATTTATTTTTTAAAATTTTATAAAAATTACAAAACAATATTATTATATACATCAGTCAGTAAATATCTTTATTTATTTATATAGAAAAGAAAATCTCAAGACGCTTTAGAATAAGTCGAATCATATTTATCTACTTTTCAAGAACTCTTCTATTTTTAATATTAAAATTAAAATTTCCATTTTTAGATCCTATATTTTAGAAAACAATATCGAAACTTATATTAAAAACATATTACTTATAAAAGACAAGTTTTACAAGAATTACAAATCTAATCAAATTTTGTAAAGATTTTTAATGAAGGAAATAAAGTATATTTGTTAGGTCTATTGGTCAAACACACTGGGTGAATGTATTTATGTTCATTTTTCGAGCTACTGCAGCGGAGTATGAAAATATAAAATGAAAAACACAAACACCAAGAGTGTTAGCCATGAAGGAATGTCTGCATACATCTTATAACAAGCCTATGGTAATTGTATTACCTACTTGACCTCTTAACTGAGGGAACCTTGTCTTTGAACAAGTCAATCTAGATTTGGAC
>PHNY01225789.1:0-24533 GCA_003724115.2 Anethum foeniculum
TTGAAAGATAGCGTGTATTAGTTTCGTGTTATCTGATTAGTTATCAACATCACCTGTCTATTAAAAGGCATGACTCTGAAGGAAGTAGAAAATGAAGTTAAAACTCCATGTTCTCATTCTCATAAGTAATTCAATTCAACTCTCTCAGTTATAATCTTAGTTTAATTTAAATTGCTCGTAGTAAGATTTAGTAAACAACCCACCAATTTGATACTTGTCTTAGCAGTGGATAAAAATCATACATTGTTGTATAAGTGCATAATTTACTAAAAACCGGTCTATGTGGGAACGAATCCTACTTATTCGTATATTCAAGTTGATCACGTGCGCTTGCGTGTTTTCGACCAAACATTCACGGCTGTAAAATTACAAGGGGTGCTCCTAGTATATCCCATTTATTATTTGCAGATGACTGCTATTTTTTCTTCAGACCTACACAAACTGAGGCTAATACTATGAAGCATATTTTGCAAAGGTACAAGAGATTATCATGTCAGGTTATAAATTACAATAAATCTGATATTACGTTTAGTCCAAACACTGGTTCTGAGACGAGGCTGTCTGTGTGTGAAAGTTTGGGGGTTCGTCAAGCATTGTATCCTGGTAAGTATCTAGGGATGCCTATGTGTGTGGGGAGGAGGAAGACTGAAGTTTTTCATTTTCTAAATGATCGAGTTCAAAGTAAATTGCAGGGGTGGTATAATAAAGAATTATCTAAACAGGGTAAACTAACACTTCTCAAGACAGCAGCTCAAGCTATCCCCAGTTTTTGGATGTCACTTTTCTTAGTCCCAGCAAGTCTATTGGAGAAAATGGAGAGGCAAATGAATGCTTTTTTATGGGGTCGTGGTCCAGTAGGGAAAGGTATTAAGTGGGTCTCTTGGAAACATCTCTGTATGCCTAAGGATTATGGTGGATTAGGCGTACGTGACTTAAAAAATTTTAATCTGGCAATGCTCTCTAAACAGGGGTAGAGATTGTTACAAGGAGTAAATCCGCTGGTGTCTGCAATAATGAAGGCTCGTTATTATCCTAATTCAGATTTCTTAGATGCATAGGTTGGTATGAATCCAAGCTATGTTTGGCGTAGTATAATGGCTGCAATGACGGGTCTTAAAGCGGGGGTACGAAGGAGGATAGGTAATGGGCTGGATACAAATATTTGGAGGATGCCTTGGCTGCCAGACTATGATGATGGTTTTTTAAGTTCGACAATGCAAAATCACCTTGCTACTACAACTGTGAATAATTTGATGATCCCTGGGGAACAACGATGGGATTTTGATCTGATACAAGACATTTTTGCTGCTAGGGATGTTGAGTCGATAAAGCATATCCCTCTCCCTATGGTAGGTAAATCTGATTCATGGATTTGGTTGTTTGAGGAGAATGGCAAATTCTCTGTAAAGAGCTGTTACAGGTGTTTGCAAGGGGAATGTGTGGACGATTACAAGCGTTTCTGGCGACGTTTATGGTCATTATGCATTCCAGGAAAAGTGAGTCACTTTCTTTGGTGGATGTGTAAAGGGTATTTACCTACAGCCCAAGCTCTTGATGCAAAACAAGTGAATATTGATGCCCTCTGTCCATGGTGTCACAGTGCGGTGGAGACTGATATTCACGCCTTATTATACTGTGACTTTGCAAAAACGGTGTGGCTTACTGCTGGAATGAGTTTCCTTGTTCAAAGTTTAGTTCAAGAAACGACAATTATGATTCTCAGTAAGGTTTTCAATATCGTTTCGAAAGAACAATGCGTTTTGATTAGTATGATTTGTTGGAGTCTTTGGAATAGGCGTAATAAGTGGATTTGGGATAAAGCAAATGGCTCTGCCTTCGGTGTGAGAGCTGCAGCATCTAATTTGCTTAAAGAATGGAAGGCTACACACGTTAAGCAGCTTGGTCGTAGTATGTAGATGAATGCAGGTGCTCGTGTATGATCTAAACCAGGTCTGGGTTGGATAAAAATTAATATCGATGCTGCGATCTTTTCCAATGGGTATATAGGAATTGGTTGTGTGATTCGTGGTGCAAAAGGAGAATTCATTGCTGCTAGAAGTAAGAGGATGGCTGGGGTTTGGCAACCGCGAGAGGCAGAGGCGATTAGCCTTAAAGAAGCATTGTCTTGGGTACTTGCACGAAATTATGATCATTGTGTGTTTGAAACTGACTCGAAATGTCTTGCTATGGCCTGTAATGGAACTCCAGGAGAAGCATACTTTGGTACCATTGTGGTTGATTGTATTCAATTATTAAAGCACGTTAGATCAGTGATTGAGTTTGTCTATCGATCTACGAATAGTGTGGCGCATATGTTAGCAAAAGCTGCCTATTCTATGTAGAGGTATGAAACACCACCTGCTTTCCTCGTTCATGGACTCTGATTTGTCTTAATCTATGCAAGTACTTTTATTTCAAAAAAAAAAAAAACTACAAGTTAAATACAGATAATCAATTTTTAACTAGTGTTACAGATTTTATATTTTAATCTTAACAAAATTATTCTATAATATAATAATAATGATGAAACTTTTAATTAATTTAATTATTTTACATAAATCATCAACTGATAGGTTATTTAATAACTAACTTTTTACTATAATTATAACACTAGTTAATATTTTTAATAAAATAAAGAATAAAAAATGATATTTAAGCCCTCATTTCCTATGTTATATTTTATATTACTCAATATAATATTATTATTAGTGCGATTTAGATTTTACACGAGACAAAGCACTTTAATTTTTATTAATCTTTTAAATTTGACAACTTATTAATGCTATCTCACAATAAATATAATAACAAATGTGTAATTTACATAATTTTAAATTTTATTTATTATAATATATAAAAAACAACTTTTATTTATTAATATTATTTCTTTTACAACTGTAATATTATTTGATTATAAATATATCATTATTTATTTATCCCATTTACATTAATATTAATTTATTTAATTTTTTGAAATACTCAAACGGGATGTAATCAAGTATATCAAGTATATAATATAAAGTGTAAAAGTTATTTGTTTTTCTCAAAGAAAAATTTGATTTTTCGAAATTAATGATAACAAAATGAAAATATTATACCAGTATCATATTCCCCCATCCATAATCACATTTCCTATTTTGTCCGTCCAAAAAAATCTGATTGATGACAAAATGAGTGGGACGGAAGAGTATAACTAAATCAGCACTTTGGAAATCTGTTGCACTAGTTTTGGCGGCTAATCATGTATACGTTCAAAATTTTGTTTTTATAAAAACAGAAATGAAATCAATGATTGTGTTTAATTGATTATCAATCAGAACTTTGAATCTGCACTAGAATATAACGAAATCCTCATCACCACCTTAATTGGTGACAAAAATCCTTTATATATAGATACTTGTATCACATCCTATATATATACCATCTTCTAAACAAAACAAAGAGTTAGAGGTCAAAGAAATGGCTACATCATCCATGGCAATTCTTGTTACATTTTTGCAACTCATATTTATGTTGATTAGCTCTTGTACTGCACAACAAGGCTCCAATGCCAAGTTTTTCGATGTTACAACATACAGTGCTGTGGCTAATGGAAAGGACGATAACTCTAAGGTAATCTTTACTGTTATTTAGTTCTTTTATGAGATGCAAGATGGTTCTAAATCATTTTTTCTCTTTTTTACAGCAATTTTTGAGAGCATGGGGAGATGCATGCCAATGGAATGGCAACAGTGTGATGATTATACCAAAGGGAATATACCTGCTTAATCCTGTGGAGTTTACAGGACCGTGCAAAGGTTCTGTTGTTGTGAGGATAGTTGGTGATCTTAAGGCTTCAACTGATATTTCCGTGGAATATTGGATTAGTTTTAAACAGGTTGATTGGTTGCTGGTAGAAGGAAGTGGTACTGTTGATGGTCAAGGTGCTGCTGTTTGGAATAAAGACGATTGCCAGCGTAATAGCAGAGTCTGTCACCCTCTTCCTATAGTAAGTGAATGCGAAAAAAATTATTTGAGAATGCAATTTATTTGAGAATGCTTGAACTCGTAATTATAATGCTTTATTTGACATCTTGAATTGAATGTAAAAACATTTTTTAGAGGAAAGTGCATATTTTAAATTTTGTAGAGAAAGAAAGTGTTATGTACTATAGCCGTTATATTTTGGAATCAAAAAGTGACTTCAGGTGCAAAATTTGTGATTCTCTGTATTCTTTGTATCATTTTTTTTATGAACTGCTTTGGATTTCAAAATATTCATTTAATTATTCCTTTTTATTTTTACAGTCGATGGGATTCAATTTTGTCAAAAATTCAAAGATCACCAACTTGAATATGATCAACAGCAAAAGTGTTCACTTGAAGGTGTATGGTAGCCAGCAAATTATGATTAGTGGAGTCAAAATTACAGCTCCAGAGAACAGTCCAAATACAGATGGCATAAATATAGCTGAATCTCAGGACATAAAAGTTCAGGACTGCAACATTGCCTGTGGTGACGATTGTGTGTCCATGCTTAACGGAAATCAAAATGTGGAAATTTTTAATGTTGCCTGTGGACCTGGCCATGGCATTAGTGTGGGGAGTCTTGGACAGAGTGTTGGAAATGGGAAAAGCATCGGGGTTACCGGATTGCATGTTAAAAACTGTACCTTCACTGGTACTGAAAATGGCTTGAGGATCAAAACATGGGCACCCTCTGACCCTGGCTTGGTCAGTGATTTTTTGTACGAAGATATACACATGGAGAATGCTGATAATCCTATTATCATTGATCAACATTATTGCCCGAGTCGCAGTTGTAACAACCAGGTAAATCTACAATATCTTTCCCCTGATATTGTTCGTGTCACTCACCATTATCAGATATCTAAGTTTTGTGTATACAAATGTGAATAACATTTCTATATATGGACGGCAGGCACAATCATCAATTCAAATAAAGAATGTGACATTCGTAAACATATGGGGGCAATCAAGGACACCGGTAGCAGTAGATATCCAATGTAGCAGCAAAGTACCATGTTCAGAGTTCAAGCTCCAAGATATAAACCTGGCCTACAATGGAAGAGAGGGAATAGCAAAATCAGAGTGTTCGAATGTCCATGGTCAATCCTTTGGTCAAGAGCAGCCTCCTGGTTGTTTTTAATCAAGTCCTCCCCATTAAGCTTATCCGATAGTCTTAGTAGCATATGGGAGAGTCGCAATATATCTATTTTTCTAGTGCCCTTCAGTTTAGTTTTAAACTTGGTTCTGTTTACTCTTTAGAATGCTGAAAGTGGTATGTCAGTGCAGTTCCAAAGATTGCACTTTTTTGGTTTAGTTGTTTGAATTAATAAAACAATGAGTTTTGCAAGTCTTATGTTTGAGACCTTTTCTATTTGTGAAGTAAGAGCGGTATGTACAATGTGGAGAGGGAAAGCCTGTGGTGCAATGGAGATGCCAATGCTCTAAATGACGGAGCTGATTGTGTAATGCTTAGAGTAGAGTAATGTCAAATGGATTTTTTAAATAATACATGGATGTCAAGATATACAGTAGGAGTTTTAGTTTGTTGCTGCTAAGTTTTGATTGGTCAGGTGCAAGGAGGTAAATGCTGAACATTCTTAAACTATCTTGTAGTGTTTGAAAATGATTCGTATGCCTTAGTGCTCGTACAATTTTGCTAGGGAAATTGTTAGTAGTAATAAAATGTTGGTTTCCCTTCTTTATAGGATTATTTGCTTATTAGTTGAACAGAAAAAGGATACTGTAAGGAAGCTTAGTATATTAACCACGGACCTGGGAATGTTAGTGTACCATTACTGTCTTGTGACAAAACAAATATCAGACCATCTCCTATGTTGCCAGATTGAGCCAAACTGCTAACAACAATAAATTTGTATGGGTTCTCCTTTATAGGATTTAGTAGAACCTTCTCATGAGTTTTATCCTCACTGTGTGTCTGATGGATTTGTTTTTTGTTTTTGCATGGTTAAGTAACTAGTTGATCAACATTGTTTAAATTAGTACACTTGCCTATAATCTGTTTCAGCTATATTCGCCATACCCCTGTTAACTAAGAAACTACAGAATTCATATCATAACATCAAGTATGCGCATAGTTGTGTAAAGAATTAGTAACTAAGGAATTGGGATGGTTCTAATCTTTTAAAGTGTTCTCTGGAGTTTAGTTAGCTGATAAAAAATAATTGGTTTCTCCAGATAGTTTATCCATCAACCTAATAGCTCCTCTTTGTTTTTACTTTTTTATTATTGCATGGGTAAGTAACAGATGATCAACGTTTTGTAAGGTATATCACTACACTGTGTAAGTTAGATCGCTTGCCTAATGTCTGTTTCAGTTATATTCTCCTTTCATGTAAGAAACTGCAAATTTACTATCATAAAGTCAAGTATGCGCATCTTTGTGTAAGGATTTTATAACTGTGTACTGCTACCTAGTTTTTCCTGGACATTTCAGTTTTGACAAAAAAATTGAATCTGCTAATACATTAGTGTCCTTTTTCTGGTGGATGGTTGGCTTCTATTGGGTAGTTTAGGTTTTAAACTAAAACTTTAGTGAAGTCAGGCTGTGATATTATTGTGATTTTTTTGTGATGTGCTTAGTTATAAAATTTATGTTCACTACAAGCACTACCTTTTGAGAAGAAGCAGCCTGTTAATTCTTAATGCTAAGCAAGATAGATATGCAATCTTGCCCCTGTATAGTAGGAAGTAAGAAGTATGAAAGATCACTGGAAAAGGATATTTTCTCTGGCTGTTGGGATAGAGTTATTTGCCCCTATACCGCCTATTTGGTTTTGTTAAATCTTTTAAATAATATCTGTTAATCCTAATTTTCTTTTTCTCAATCGGAGCAAGTATCTGATAGACTGATGCTAAAATGTTACTAGATATAATTATAAAGTGTGATCGGATATTTATGGATTGTAATCTTCTTTGTAACATATGTTGGTGACGTGGTGTTCTTGATATTTTAGGAGTGTTGTATATGTCTTAGCCCGTATGAGGATGGAACAGAGATTCATTCACTGCCTTAACGTCGAAGTATGTGGATGGCTAAGAAACATGTAGATTCAGGTTTATAGATCCAAATGCGAACTGTGAACGTACATCGGAGATGAAGGTTAAATAATGTCCTAGATATTTACCAAATAAGTTGTTTCAATCATTCTGTTTAGTTTGTCCATAATGTCTTAACCTCTTAACCTCCTGGAGATGTTGCTATATTGTCGTCAGACTTATGCTGAAAGAAAGACATTTACTCTCTTGTCAGTTTTATATATCCGCTATGTATATGATTGTTCTTGGGTTGTTAGTAGTAATATGTATAACATATATGGATTATGTGTATAGTTTTACATGTTTGTAGATATTATTTTACATAATGAACTTCAGCAGATAAATTTACCAAATTAGCTTTAAACCATGTGGATGAAAGAATGATCCTAGGCTGAAGGAGTGAAGGTAGAATGAATCAATGTCTTTTATTAACTGCAGGCCTGTTTGGCTATGGCACTTGTAACTTGCAGGTCAATTTCATAGCAAATACAAAATGACATAAAAATGAACGTTAAAAAGTAACTTGATAAAAAACTAGTATTATTGTATTAAAAATTTATTTGAAGTACCTAATTCTCTACGATTTTAGTATCCCCAGCTTCCAGCCAGCGATGGTCATGGTTGAAGCTTGGCAGTGCATGATGTTCAGTCTGTTCAGGCAAAAAGGCAATAGTTTGCGTGATGAAGTTAAATACTGCTCAGTCAACAAGTCCATGGGGGGTTGAGACTTGAGAGCGGACACTTCTTGTACGCAGTTACTTGTCTTTCATAATTTAAAAAAGTAACAATGTGAAAAAAATTATTGAAAATGCATATTCATCTCACGAACTTATACTGCACTTAGGGGTGGTCAAACGAGCGGTTCATTTCACCCCGGCTGAGCTCGACTCGCTGATTTAATGGCTTCAAACCGGTCTGTTTGGGATCGGTTGAGACTCGGCACAAACCGCATCTTACAAAGTGTTGTTTATGAGTTAAAGAATGGTGAACCGTGATTGGGCACGGCACGGCACGGCTCGGCACGTGGCTCGCCTCGGCCCGCCAACTCGTCTCAGCCCGTGGCTCGCCACGAGTCCGCCCACCAGCACTTGCAACCGTCATCTGCTCAGTGCTTTCCAACAGTCACCTTTGTTGTTGTGCAGCCTGTTACTTCTGACATGTGTACTGTCTAACGTTAACATAAACGGTCATAAAAACGGCCTACTACTGCACCATTTCGACTATAAAAACGGTCGAGCTACACTGCTTCGTCTCCACTATCTCAACAATCTCTACTCGCTCTCTTTCTAACACTCATTGTTGCTGCCTGCTAGCCTACTGATGTCTTTACAATTTAGTCTTTATGTATACAAACTACTGTTACTGCTTCATTTTTGTTTGTTTCGGTTATACTCTAGTCTTCAAGCTACTCTGTAACCGATGCTGCCAGGCTACTGTCACTCCAGTCTCCAGTCTGTCTTCAATTTTTTTCCAGCAAACTTATTTTTTTTCCGGCCAGCTTCAAGAATATTCCGGTGAGTTTAAAAAATGGAAGAAGGAAGGGGTACAATATCATCTCAAGGTTCAACCCAAGCTACCTCAATGCGACCACCTCGACCGACCAGGAACCGGTAATTTTTTCTTTCGTTTTATGTTTTTTAAAATAATTGATTTTTATGTTTCTTAAAAATAATTAATATTTTTGTTCGAAAATAGTTGTTTTTTGAAAATAATAATTTTTCGTGGTTGAATTAAAAAAAAATATTCGTTTAAAATATTTTTATGTTTTTTATATTTGTTTTTTTTACATTTAGAATATTCGTTTAAAAAATATTTGAATGTGACTATTTTATACTTATTTTATAATTCATTTACATTTAGAAAAACATTCGAATTAATTATTTTATATTTGAATTTTGCTGGTGGTACTTCGAGTAGGAGACATTCGTCACACGTTTGGAATTATTTTTCGAGTAAACAAATGGCGGAAGATCCGAACTGATTCAAAGCTTTTTGTTTACTTTGTAGTCAAAATGATCGAAATCAAGCCCCTTTTATTCACGCTAAGGGGACCGGTACTAGTACACTTGATCGGCACTTGAAAAATCATCACAGAATATCGAATCAAAGTCATGAAAGTGGAGAAGCACGTGGAGGTTCACCACAACAAACACAAATTGATTGTTTCGTGTCATCGTCTCCCGGTGGAGGTATGTTTTTCGCTTATAATAGAGATAGAATGATTGAAGATTTTGCTACTTATATTACATTAGACGAGTTACCTTTCTTCCACGGTGAGAATCCGAATTTAGAGCACATGATTAAACATTCAATAAACCCGGCATTTAGAAAAATTCCTAGGAACACACTTAAACGTCACGTAAAAAAATAATATTATAGTCAACGAGCACAATTAATTGAATATTTTCGTAATTTTGATGGTATGATTTCTTTAACTAGTGATAGTTGGAGTTCGAGTCAAGGTGAGCCATTTATTTGTGTTACAGTTCATTGGATTGATGTCGACTATTTATTATAAAAACGAATAATTGCCTTTGATCTTATGGACGGGTCACATACCAGTTATAACATAAAATAAAGAATTGTAGATACAATGAACGAATTTAATTTGTTTCACGAGGTGTTTACAATATCTCTAGATAATGCCTCTGCAAATAATAAAGCTATGGACTATATTAAGAGCGATATTGCCATTATGTCAGATAATACTTTCTTGCATGTAGATGTTGTGCACACATAATTAACTTATCTGCTTAAAAGGGGATTTCACAAATAACTCAATTGTTATAACCAATTAGGAAAATAATTAAGTATTTACGTATAGCACACACATTAAAGTCTAAATACAAAAGATTGTTTAAAACTAACGGGTTAAGTCCAAAGAAGTGGGGTATCCATTGTCCTATGAGATGGAGTACGACTTTTCATTTACTAAAGGAGACAATTAATTATAAGGTAGTTATTACTGAGTTATGTAATTCAGACCCAAAAAATCAATACCCGGATGGACAGATTACATAGTTTCAGTTGGAATTGGCATCTAGCTTACGTGATATACTTGATTATTGCTGATTGTACTTTATTTTTATGTTACTATACAGGATCGTCGCTAGACACTATTTTTGTATAGATACTTGGAAGAGTTATTGGTTTAGTTATTGTCCATAAAGTTCAGATTTGATATATGTCGGATAAGGTGGGGTTTTTTTTTTTTGTAATTAGGGGGCATACTTTAACTTTGGAGGACATAAAGGAAATCGTACCCTACAAGTACAAATACTACAAGGAGCTCTTTGTCATGAGTAAAAATGTCGTACAAGATTGTTATCTTTTCTTCGCATCAGATTTAGAGAGAAGTAGAATGATATCACATGTACATATAACAGTTGATAACTTGGATGATTATATTACCCATAGTATTGATTTGGAGTTTGTCGAGTGAATTAGAAGTTCAATATCATAAATGTTGAAAGGGCTCAATAATATACTTACTAATCAACGCTAGGAACATTTATTTCAGGTCTTAAAGGTTCATGATTTTGATTTAATTTTGAGGGGGATCCAAGAGCTTAATGTTGAAGAATGGAAGAGATTTACTACCTAAGACGGTTATTACAAAGATGATCCCCAGATAATTTGATTTTGGGATGTATGTACCAATGTATTGTTGTTACTATGTCATATTGTTGTTAGTATTTTTTTTAATATGCATTTTATTGAATAAGTGTTTTGTTATAATGTGTGGGGATATGTCAGCATAGAAGCAAAGAGATTTGTTATAGTTTTGGACATCTATAATGTGGCTACCAGTCAGAGAGTTTAAGGATCATGCGCCCCCTCTTGTGATTAGAAAAGTTCTACCTGAACAAGCTTCAGACTTCTATCGGATGCCATCTGCTCGAACTTGTTTTTGTATATTAACCATTCCTCTTTATGATTCTATGAAAACAATGTGTTCAATATTAAGTACTATTACAGAGAACAGTAACAACTTTGAACGAATATAGTAAGTGTTAGATATATTGTTGTAAATAATTAAGCATTTTTCTTTTTTGCTTTGTACGTGTATTAAGTCTTTCTAATTCTCATTATTGTAACTAATGTATAACAACTATGGAAACATATTTCCTGTTTAATTCTGAGGCAATCACCTCTAGTTTGTTGTTTATAAAAGTCTTAAATAAACTTATAGTAAAATTTTCCATTTAAAAATAAAATACAACTTCTATATAGAAGTAAATAATCTAATTAATTTTTTTACTATATTTTTCAACTCGGATATATTTATAAATGAATACAACGGTAATATTTATAAATTTTTATTTTTCAAATATAAAATTTGTAAATATAAAAAAAAACAAAAATAAAATATGCTATCATTGATCAGTAGGCAAAGTCGATCACGCACATGCTCAATACCACTTTGCATTTACGAGATTTTAGAAATATCTACCCGTCCTTTGTAAATTCAATATTTGTTCTTAAGAATTCCCTAATAATTTCTTAATATGTAAAGATAAAAAATACCCTCCGATCAGTACAAGTTCATCAATCTTAGGTTGTTTCAGTGAACTCCCTGAGTTTATCCAAAACAATTGTTCTAAGCCTTTTTTCTCATTTGAATGTAATATTCAAATCAAGTGAGATATTCCTGACACTAATCTAAATTTCATTATCTTATTACTCTTCTCTTTTTAGTTATTTCTATTCAATTCTTCAATAAACGACTTGACAAATCTCTTAATTGTAATGAGTCGACAAACCTTAATATAATAACTAGCATGATAACCCGTGTGAGGCACGGGTTATTTTCTAGAATATTTTTGCACCATGTAATTATAACATTCTTAATTATTTTCTTATTAGTAAATGTTGTGAAATATCTCAGGTATATCAAATATAAGTTGATTTTCTTATCAATGTGTATGATTTTTATGTAAGATATTATTAACGTACACAACCTTTCTAATATAGCTCCTTAGGAAAATTTATATATTTTCTTATTTTTGCCGTGTAATTTCTATTTACAGAATGAATATAAGTAGGGTACTTACTGTACATTTAAAAGAAAAAGATCAAAACTTAATCTATAGAATGTTATCTGTATGTTCACAAAATGTAAAGTAAAAATTAACACTTATTTTGAATTTAGATTTGAACAAAATTTTCTGTTTTGGTTGAATAAATAATGAGTAATGAGCTATTTTATTACTAAAATCACTACTAACTTACAACTATTTTGCTCAATTTAAAAAGATTAAAAATGCATAATTAAGGTCGTAAAGATTTGCAATCATAATATTTAACAAAGTAAATTTTACACTATCATTAATATAAGTTGATTTTTAATGGTAAAATGTTAGTTTTTGAGATTCGACATCTAGTTTTTAATCTATTGAATAAAGTCCTAATTTTATAAGATGTCAGATAATTGTCAATATCATAATTAATCAATTAAAATTGGCCTAATTCATGTAGCTTTTAACACATTGAAAAAAAAAATCCCAGATTCGATTAATCATTCTTACTTTCACAACATAAAGGACTTTTGTTGTTTTCTTCTAATGTATCAATGAATCCGAATACAACATTAACAATGAATCAGAATACAATTAGTAAAGATAAAGTCATATGTGCGTGTGAATGTATGTAAATTATTGTTTGTTACATTTTCGAGTGAATTATGTTGGTCTCGTTTATTTATATGATAAATATTTTATTTATGTATATGTTTAATTATTATATATATCTAATGAGCCGACCGACTTATTACTCAAGTAACATGCATTTATAATTATTCAAAAATTATAATTATCTAATTAATAAATTACAATTTATTCATATTTTAGTTGCAGTAGCACTAACAAACAATCCATATCTAATTTTACTCATGTGAGCATTGATCCAGACCACATTTGTACATATTTCATAGTATGTTTTCCCCAATTTATCCTTGTTTTGTAATTGTTTTGTCCTTGATTAGTATTATTATTGGTGTATTTACTTGGATGATGCTAAGGATAATTTCTCATGTGTGTAGGATAACTTCGGATGGAAAAGAGCAAAAAGAGGAGTTAGGATGAAGATGGATGGCAGATTTTACAAAGGCTTGAAGATGATATTCAAGGTCTTGTAATTGTTGTTTTCAAGGTCTTGAAACTGATTTTTAAAGCCTTGTATTTAGACGGGAATTTTAATAATATATCTTTTATATTTAGTTGGAATACTCCTTTTAACATATTATAAGGCTTTTAAAAACTCATTCAAGTATATATAAATATATGTATTAGGGTTTTAGAGGGGATTGAATCATTAGATAGCTGTGTTACATACATATACATATAGATATAGTCGTACTTGAGAGAAAGAGGGAGAGGTACACTTGATAGCGAGGCTGGAAGAATGAGCGAAAGGATTCGTACGGACTTCAAAGAAACTTTTCAAGATGTATTCCTTGTACTTAAATTCTTAAATTCATGGTTTGTGTTTTTAATTCATATTGTTTTATCTTATCATGGGTAGTTAATCCCTTTATCCAAGAGTTTGATAATATTCTCTGATTTATTGTGTTTGTTAAGTTTTCTTGTGATTGTTATTTTGTCATTGAGGGCTTAACACAATTAAGGGAGTCGCGAACCTTTGGTTATATCTATAGGAATTATAACGAATCGGGAGAGTAGTTGTAATTCTATTACATGATATGATAGACCCAATTTAAGTATTAGACTGGGAGATTAATATGCGAATTGTGAAACTGATAATCCTTGATTTTAATAGTCTATAGTTGTACTTGGTTCGACCGTGAGAGTGGCATTCAATGAATTGTAAGCACTATAATTTACCTTGGAAAAGGATTTTATAATCATTAGAAGGATTGTTTTTAGCAAAATAAGATACACAAATTATATACTCATGATAGTCATTGAAGAACCCTAATCTTTGATTATTTTTTCCATATTTATTAGATTAATAAGTTATCATACATACCATAAAATTCTTTATCCACACTTCTGAACTATAAGAAATAAGACACTTGAAATTGGTATTGATATCAGTCTTTTCCTGCGAACAAATTGACGCCGCTACCGGGGAAGGCAGCAATAATGATTTTAGGTTAATTATTTCTTGTAGTTTGAATTTTATCTTTTGTATATAGTTTTTCTCCCTTCTTTTATTGTTTTTGGTGGTTTTTCTTTGAGGTAGACATCGAAAAAGATTTTTGAATAAAATACAAAGGCTTCACTAATTCAGCAGCAGGGGCCATTTCAACTCGTTCGAGCTTTGACTTTCCATGTATTTTAACAAGTTTAGATAGATAAATCACCCATATATCCTTTACATGTGGATATTTGAATATCTTCACGCCTCGTTCATAGACCTTAAAAGCACCCTCGAAGTTAGAGATGCACAAAAAGTCCATCGGGCCGGGCTTTATCCGGACCCTAAAAAGCCCGGGCTTTTTTAAAACGGATCGGGCCGGGCTTTTCTAAAAATCGGGCCGGGCTTCCTCTAAAATATGAGGCCCGTTTTAGGGCCGCGGGCCGGGCCGGGCTTTTATCCGGGCTTTTTTTATTTATATATTAAATATTATTTTATATTTTATGGCTCGATCCGTGAGTCGTTTAGGTACCGAAGAAAAAAATATCTTAAACTACGATAGAGAGTAGTTTAGATACCAAAACAAATAATATTCTTTAATATTATATTCACTCAGTTCACTTTCTTTAATATTGTTTAATATTACAACCAACGATTCTTTAACCTAAAGCACTAACGGTTGTTATTTACTATAAAAAACAGAAAAATCAACCAAATATATCTCAACTGATTCTAATTGTATAATATAGTTTTAAAAATTTATGAAATATATTGTATATTTATAAATTTTATATAAAAAATTCGGATTTTTATCCGGGCTTTTATCCGGGCCGAACCGGGCTTTTATCCGGGCTTTTTTAGAACCGGGCTTTTATCCGGGCTTTTTTAAATCCGGGCTTTTATCCGGATTTTTCGAGTTTCGGACCGGGCCGAATTTTCAAGAAAAAAGGAGGCCCGTTTAAGGCCCGCGGGCCGAACCGGGCCGGGCTTTTTACCGGATCGAGCTTTTCGGGGCTTTTCGGGGTTTTTTCCGGATCGGATCGGATCGGATTTCGGGTTTCAGATTTTTTGAACATCTCTACTCGAAGTACTTATGGACTTCCAAGAACATAGCGCAATTGATTATAATTTGGGGTGTGGCGATCCTAAGGTCCAATATCCTCTCGTACACTGCATGAGTCAACTCCAAGGTACCTAAGCTTTCCTCCAAGTCAACATTGAATGTCCAAAGCCTAAGTGACTTGTGCAGCTTTCCCTGAACAGTCTGTGGAAGGCCTGCATATATAAACAAATTTAGCAAGAAGTAAAATATTCTTCATGACTACATTGTTGATTCTACTTCAAAATCACACTAAAATGGAGAAAAAAATCACACCTGAGCTGCAAAATTGCTAACAACACGTCCATCTCCGAGACAAAATTGCTATACTTTTTTGTTGTACAAAAGAGTAGCTATTATGCAGTTTGATATGGGAGAATAGAACCATTGTTTCTGCACCTCAATCTTCCACTATAAGGGAATCCAACCCTGTAATATTAGGAGAGGATAAAACTATGATGAGTATCAAAAAGATGTTCATATTACTCCTTTGCATACAAAATTTTTTACTATGCGATTAAAACTATGATGTGTTGATAGAGTTTATTTTACCTTAATTAGTCCAGTCTCGGTACCACACAGAACCATGTCATTTTCTGTGAGTATGCTGGTTATCTTACTACCTGCTGATAGTCTTCCAACTCTGTGTTGTGTCCCTCTCAGCCATATCTGATTTTCAAAAAAATTTAAGTAAATCGAGAAAGACAAACGCGGGACGCATGCATCAACAGGTATGTGGGAGGTTATACGCAGCCTTACTATTATTTTTATAAACAAAGTTATTTTCTATGAATGAGCGGATAGCAAATAAAAACTTAACTATCAGCCCGAGCACATAAGTTGAATGTTGAATTAAATACTTGAATTTTATTAAGTTAACATGTTTCATGTTGTGTCATAGACCGATAAGAATGATCACCTGAAGATTATTCATTGAAGAACTGCATTGCAAGTATATAAAGTCCTCGACTACTCTCATTGCTGTTATGGTTGTACTGTTTCCTGGCACTATTGACATCTGGGGCTTGCTCTTTCTTCTCCATTCCTATAATATTGTGCCATCCTTTAACTGGCAACGCTTTGCACACAATATACATTTTAAAGTATCAAGAAATGTATCATCCTTACCTTGATAGAGGAACCCTCAACTACTGAACTAGCACTATACAGCCAATCTTTATATAGTGCAATTGAATTTATCGATTTTCGTTGAATCCTCCAGCTCCATATCGGGGCTTTTAGCTCTTTATGACGGTTGTTTCTTAGAGTCACCTCCTGCATAATTTAAGAAATACATTATAGGCAATAGGCATTAGTCTTTGGACTTGAATTATACAACACTAACTAAGGCTGGAACTGACCTGTATGCTTGAGTCCAAGCAGCCTAAGTAATATTTTCCTTCTTTTGCATTTATGCACTTAACATTTTTCTTCTTGTAGACATCCTTGTCCTTTTTAGATGCGTCAAACACCTAGAAAAGTTTTTTCATATTAAAAAACAATCAAAATCCCACCTAAATATATAAAATGACCATGATAAATAATCTGAAATTCTAAACTCAATTGTGTCCATTTGTCATTACCTGCATATTGTTGCTTTGTGTAACAACAAAAATCATATTGCCAGAAGTATCTATACTTTGAACTGAGCTTTCGGCAGCTATTACTTGAATGCACTCTAGTTTATGCTCAACCATTTGCCAAATCTGTAGGAAGGGGATAATAATTCACTAAATAATGTCGGAAAACTCAAGTATTCTGGTCACTGATCAGTAACACTGAGAAGCAGTAAGTGTTAAATATACCCGGATGGTTTTGTCTGCAGATCCGGTCAAGAGGCAATTCTGTGGTTCAAGTAGTGAAAAGCAAGTCACAGCCTTTTTATGCACCTTGATGTCTCTTACAAGAGTGGCACTCTGTCCCTTGACATCCCATGCCTGTGAAAAAATACATATGAGTTTCAACTATTCTCTCTAAACTCCTAGAGGGCTCTCCTTGATATCTGAATGTGAAAATTTCATGAGACTATTATCATAAGAACCTGACCTTGATTGAACCATCTGCATATCCACTAAACAGCTCTCCTTTGAAGTATATGAGGGCATTTACTGATCCGCTGCAGTTACTGCCCATCTCCAGAACTTGTGTATGAACACAAGATATTCTCTGCTCGTACATTGGAATGAATAAAGTGCATGTGATGAAATTTCTTTCAGAAGCTTGAATATATAATGAAGTAATAAATGCACTCCAAATTTTGTGGTCACTCTTTAGGATTTTTCCATTTCCATATCCGTGATAATGTTGATATTTCTATCATAATACCATAATACGTCTTTTTCAATTGCATATACATAATCTTCCCTATTAATCTTCATACATTATAGGAGAGTTTTTGTACCAAAATGCACATGCCAAAGTGTAAAGTTTTATCATTAGTATACCAATTATGAGGAAGATGCATACTAGTAATAAGCTTTAAGAACCTTCTCTGCTTAATTCTGTCATCTTATTTAATACCTGTGCAGTTGTGAAATCAATCCAATATTTTTTCCTTGCCTAATTCAATCTTTCTAAAGAAGTAGTTCAAATCTTAACCATTACGTTAAAAAGAAGTAGGATAAATTTTCTAGATGTATATAGTTGGTCACAAGCTAGCCAGCTGATGAACGATTGTTATCCAGTGCATAAAAATGTGATGAGCCATGAGGACAATAGGTATGGGACGTTTTCTTGTATGAAGTAGTTTTTTACTGCTTTGAATGAAAATAGTTGTGTACTCTGACTCACCCATTTATCTGGCTGCAAATAATCAGCTACTTTTAGTAATTCCTCAGCCATCCAGGTAATACTTGATAAGCGTCTTAAAGACTCTCTGACTCCTTCAGAGAAATGAACTAGCTTCTGCATTGCTGTTGAAAAATTTATTTATTAGTATGATGACATAAACTTTTGCCTACATGCAATCAAGGAATATATACTTGTGATTGCCTCATACATTGTAGATACCGTGCTAGTATTCTTGCTAAAACATACCAAGTTGTTTGACATTAGGGAATTATACTGAATGGTGGCTCTTACTACAAAACAAATGGGATGTCAAGTGCTGTGAGAATACAAGTCATGGATTTTTTTCTTGTTGCAGTATTGGTGGAAAATCATAAATTTCAAATGATCGTGAAATGAATTTCGGGAAATATACAAAGTATGATTAAAAAAGATATTTATGTTGAACCATTGAACCTCTTCTTTACTATGATCTGCCATTTCTATACTTTGATTTCAATTAAAAAGGTGCATAGTTCAAGTATCGACCCTCTGTATTTGATGCATATAAAAATTCGATAGCCTGGGCATACCTCTACCAGAAGCATAATTGTATATGCATAGACACGCTAGAAGTCTTTCTTCAATATCCAGTCCAGGATGCAAATATTGTTCAACGGAACCAAGTACAATCTCACAAGCCGAATATCTTAAGTCATTTGGAGATTTCACAATTTCACAGCCAAGCCACGCTATCGTCGTGAGACACTCTTGAGCAATCCTCTTAGACTTGCTCTGTAATCCCTTAACCAAAGCATGGAAAACAGGTTTTCCCAGTCTTATGATGTGTCTTGCAATTTTGCTGGACCAAGTGTCTATGCCAGCATCCTGCATTTCAAGCAGTATTGTCCCAACTATTAAATAAGCAATCTTTGGTCTATAAATGTGCAATGCTAGACTGACTATAATTAACTTACTTGTATGTTCTGGTCTGACCAATCAATGTTTCTTATTATATTCTTGTGATGCAATGAAATCAGGCCAGCCTTCTTAACCAACCATGCTACTGTATATGGTTCCCCTGTCCAAGCATAAGTTCCACCTAGGTTCGATAAAATGAATGCTGAGTTTTTTTGTGTTGCAGGACTGTCATCACACACTAAGGCTTCAAGGATGATTTCCATTGCCTCTTTGCAATATTTACTTGTACCAGATGAATCTTCCTGTAAATTATTATCACCTATCTTGAATTAGCCAGACACTTGTACAGAAAGCCCTAAAGCTCAAATTTTATAAAACTCGTATTTGGACAAGCGCAAGATCTATATGATAAGATTTTTGGTTAATAGTTGAGTAGAGTTTCTAATTCTTTGCTGGATTACAATTTACAAGAAAGATAATGTACCTTGTAATGAATTATGTGAAAGAGTAAAGGCGAGTGCTATATCTGTTACTAAGTATAACAAGCATGAATATATTGTGCTTACCAACATTTCTAAGTGGAGCAACAGATTGGCTGCTAAAAGTTTGTGCTCAGGCTGTGATTGTAAAGTATCGAGCAGTGAATCACGAATATCAATGGTTCGTCCTTCTTTTTCTACCTGCTGCAATAGGCTCATTGTTGATGTCCTGAGTTGCAAATATATCACATTAGTTAACGGACTTGGCTCAGGCTGTGAATTTTGTAGTTTAATTTTTTTAAGCTGGTGATTTAAAAACTGAAGATATCAACAAAAGGATGACGTCAAAATTCTGACTCCTAAGATATCAAAATCTCCATAAAGACCATTGTATGCTACAAACCTGAGATTTATCTAGCAGCAATACGTTTCGTCGTATAGCTCATAACCTCAACTATACCAGTTTCTTAAATATTGATTGTACAGTTTAACTAATAACAGTTCTGTACCCATGATGCCAAAAATTCGACCAAAGTATGTTTTTTAAAAAATGTGTGCTTGTGCGGTAGTATTATTTACTGATAGTTTCAGAGCTTCTTCATACCTTGGAATGCGAAGTATTTCATTGAAAAACTCTAGTCCAGCATATATAGCAGGCTTGTGCTTACTTAACAGGAGAGAAACGACTGGAGCTATTGGAGTGAATTGCGATATTTGTTTTCTGCACTTTCCATCAAACCGCATACATTTAACAAGATCTATGATTATATTCCTTAACATGGAATATTTAGTTCCTTTTTTCTTGTTTAAAATGTCATAAACTGTTGTTATTTCAACTGTGTAATCCTCCTCTCCCCGGTCTTCCAAGAAGCATAGCTTTGAAATTAGCTTCTCAACTACCCCCACTTGTTCAATATGGGAATTTTTTTCAGGAAGTAAAAAGATCTCATCAATGTTGTTCTCAGAACTGAATCTTTTCTTTCTTCTTGCAGAACTTCCTGGAATATAATTCTCTGAACGATAGTAGTTCTGCAAAGTTACAGATCCTATATGATCTGATTGTTCAAATTCTTGCAGATGTATCCTATAAGACATTGTTCGAGGATTTTTAATCAACTGAATGAGTAGAATTAATAAGCTGAAATCATATATTTATAGCTTAAATGATTAACCTGTTTCTAATAGAAATTGGAAAGAAGAAACTACAAAATAAGTACATGAGTAACCTATTCTTAATGAGAATTCGAAAGAAAATATTGTAAAATAAATATACGAGTAACCTATTTATAACGGGAATTGGAAAGAAGATACTACAAAATTATGAAGTTACATCACAATTTTAATACATAAACGTTCGCTAGATAAGTGACATCTAGTAATTAGCTTTTAAACCGTATGATTTAAAAATTGAATGGCAATATAGGCTGAGATTTTAAAGGAGCCGCGTAAAAAGGCACGGGTGTGGTCTGTGTATCCCTTGTTAACAGAACCAACAAATAGTATTTAGATTACTGCTAACTTGAACTTCCTTGCAGAGACACAACAGGGACAAGATCAATTTAACTTAAATAAAAACTGACAATTACTGTTCAGCATTACAAAAAATAACAAATAAAAATATCAAGAATCTAATATACAGATGCAGTAGTTGGATGGCAGCTCTACCATCACAGACATTTCATGAATACTAGTACTTACTTGTTTTTGTTTTTTTTTTTTTCTATTTTCTTGTACTGCAGCAGCATTATTCTCGAACGAAACTACGATGTCAAGATTCATATTATTGTTCTATTTTGTTCCTTCTACTTCTTTTATATAAGAAATACTAGTGTGTGAGGTCTATGCTGAGACCTGTGGGATCTAAGCTGATCATAGATTTGTGCCTCCAGTAGCTTCCTTCTCATCGCCAAATAACCGTTGCTTGAAGTCATTTACCATTTTAGGAAGTCCCTCGCGAAGGGACACCGTAGGCTCCCAACCAAGAAGCTTTTTAGCTTTAGATATGTCTGGTTTTCTCATGTGAGGATCATCTTCTGTGTTCGGCCTGTATTCTATCTTTGCATTTGGATCAATTGTATCTTGCACCACCTGTACAGTATATACACTATATTATTTAGGAAGCGTTGTTTATACTTGTAATGCTATAAAAAAAGGATGTATATTCTCCTATTCATTGTGGTGCATCAGCTTCCAAAATATAAATATAAAATCACTCTTATAGTCACGATGAATAAAGATTACCTGAGCAAGTTCAAGCATGGTGAATTCTCCAGGGTTGCCAAGATTGAAAGGACCGACATGATCACCTTCCATCAATCGCATTAAACCTTCCACCTGTAATTTTAAGCATACATCACAAAACACGTCTTGTCAATCTAAATTATCGACATATAATTAAGAAATATTGTACTACATGAATTCTCACATGGGAAGTACTGTAAGAATTTTGCCCTACAGACCAGCTACCCTTAAACAAGAAAGATCACAATAATAGCTTAAATACTTGTGAGGCTAAAATCTTTGATGAAAACATTTAAGGCCTCTGGGTACTGCTACTAGTTCCACGAGAAGGGACATGTAAAATCTGTTATAATAGCTAACCACTTCTACTTCACTTGTTCTATCAACAACGAAAATTACCAAATCTGAGACAAACTGGAAACTCCTAGTTTGCTTTCCATCTCCATAGACAGTCAATGGCTCTTTTCTTAAGGCCTGCATAAACAAATTTAGTAAGGAGAAAAATATTTTTCATGACTACTTATTGATTCTACATCAAAATCATTTTACTTAAAACAAAGAAGAAAATCACACCTGAGCTACAAAATTGCTAACAACACGTCCATCATCAAGGCACATACGAGGTCCATAAGTATTGAAAATCCGAGCAATCCTAACCTGCGAAAGAAACAAGAAAAATTTCTCGAACTCTTGCACTTCATTTGATACATGTCAAGAAAATGACTGAATATAAACCTCAATGTTGAGTCCCCTGTGGTAGTCCATAGTTAATGTCTCAGCTACACGCTTTCCCTCATCATAACAACTCCTAACACCTGCATCAATTTCAAAAAGATTCCAAATGCTAAAAAATCAATTCCTATACAAACAATCTGAATATAGACTCAATGCTGGACTACAAGTCAGCTCAAACAATTTATAAGAAAAAAAAAATTGAGGTGACTCACCAATGGGGTTAACATTGCCCCAGTAGGTCTCAACTTGAGGGTGTTGAAGAGGATCACCATACACCTCACTGGTGCTAGTTAGCAAGAAGCGAGCACCAACCCTCTTCGCGAGCCCCAGCATGTTCAGTGTTCCCACCACATTTGTCTTGTGATCTAAATAAGTCAAGGCAATGCAAACAACACCAACAACAAAACAGGTAATAATATAGGAATAATTATAATCATATTGAGGCGAAAGAGAAGGATATAATAGTCTTGACAGGATTGAACTTGTAATGAACAGGGGAGGCAGGACAAGCCAAATGGTAAATCTGATCAACCTCCAACAAGATTGGCTCAACAACATCATGGCGTATGAGCTCAAACCTCGGGTTCTTTAACTGGTGGAACAGGTTCTCTTTTCGACCAGTAAAAAAATTATCAACCACTATCACACTGTCCCCTCGTTCCAACAGTCGATCCACCAGATGACTACCCACGAAACCTGCCCCTCCCGTGACCACAACCCGTAACCTCTTCCTCTTCAATCCCAATGGAACTTTACCACCTGCACAAACACACCAAATATTCGGATTATTTGCACTTCTTGTTTAGTGAAAAGACAACTTATTCGTACTTGTGCAGTATGTACATACTACTTCCTCTGTTCCGAACTATAAATGTTATGGTTTAAAAAAAAAGGTACAGATGTTCTTTGTAAACTTTAAAATACCACAATTTGACATAGTTTAGAGGGACTTGCGTTCTCAAAATGTCTAACATAGGAAATACATATACGCATGTTAAAGATGTCATACTTTCGACATTTGATCATCATCTTGATCATAAAAACATAAAAGAAAGTTAAATTTGAGATGGAGAACGGAAAATGTACCTAGGTTCATAAGCAACGGATCACGGAGCTCATACGTAATGCGACGAGGGACATGAGACAATTCGGTAGAAGGAAACGAGTGAGCTGCAGAAATACCATGATCAAAGGCTGACGAGGTAGAGACTTGAACAACATTGAAAACGAGAGCCGGAATGGCGAATCCGATGAGAACAAATAACAGACGTTGCTCACGAAGCATGTACTTAATCGGAGACATAATCGAACCCGAAAAACGTCTGCCCCTCCGAGGTCTTCCGAGCATGTCCGGCTCCATGAATATTTATCACTAATGCACTGAAAAAAATTTAGGGATGACAAAAGATGGTGACAAATTTCTAGTTTTGCATATGAAATGAAGGTGTAAAATGTAGTGAAAAAGAATGGCGAGAAAGATTCAAAGATTAGAAAGGGAGCTATTTTGCATGAAATTTCGCTCGTAGATGCATACTAATTCAAAACGTACACTTGGCAGTTAAACTTGTATTTCAAGACTTGCTAGATTCATGTGCATGTATATTTATTGGGCTATATAACATACTTCAAGAGCGTAAAATCTTATTTTAAGAGTTTAGATTGAATTTTTTTTAACAGATCTATTATGATTTTTCGCGGATCGAAACTTTTCCTTTCTGCGGAAGGAAAAATTTCCGATATGCAAAAAATTATAGCGGATCGGTAGGGAAAATGCTTCAATTTTCTCCGCAAAAAAACTTCCAATCTACGAAAAATTATAGCGTATTGGTAAAAAAATGCTTCAATTTGGTTCTTCAAATAAAGAAGAATGGTTCCAAAATAATGTATTAAATAACCCTCAGGTGGCACATCTATTCTATCTAAATTATATCCTATATATAACTGAGTAAAGCACTTAAAATGTGGTACGCTAAGATGGTTTGTTCGTCACTTACCCAAATGTACACGACACCTAAACTTATAATAAGTAAATATATAATAAACCACACTCTTTTCTTATTCTATACAAAATAATAAGTAAATTTATAATAACTAAAATTATAATAGAATTATCATTATCATATCTATATATA
>PHNY01225789.1:27629-43124 GCA_003724115.2 Anethum foeniculum
CAAGAGTTCGTTACAAATATTTATGAGTTATTTATTGAACTATAGTTCGTGAGCTATTCGTGAACATGTTCGCGAATAACTTTTTTCTTAGTGAGTCGATACACGAACAAAAATTTTGATTCGATAAAAGTTCGAGCTCGAGTTCGAGTTCGATATATTTTTAACAAGCCGAAACATGAACACTTAAGAGTTCGGCTCGATTCGGCTCATTTACACCCCTAACCATAACCAAAGTTAACGTTATACTTGTGCAAAATTATTATTTTTAATATTTATAAATTAATTTTTTTTATCAAGTATGACTTATTTTTTACACCTTAATGTATTTGTTATAAAATCAAACATCGATTTAAAATCTTAAAATAAATATGCACATTTTCTATCAATATTTTCGATGAATAAATGGTAGAAAATTCATACTCCCTCCGTCCCAGCAGGTTGTATACGCTGGGGGAGGGAGGGCTTGACACGCATTTTAAGGCTTATAAAAAGTATAGTTTTATAATTTTTTTTGGAAATTTTTTTTTTCTGTATAAAAATATAATAGTTTAACTTTTATTCGGAAAAAGAAAATTTTAAAAATAAATTATGGAACTCTATTTTATAAGAACGTTAAAGTGCGTGTCGAGTGCACGGTTCCCAACGTAAAGAATCTGATGAGACAGAGGGAGTGATGAGACAGAGGGAGTATCAGCAAACTGAAAACGTACAAATAACGAATTAAACAAACTTGTTCTATTGGTAACTGATTTGTAGCTAAAAAAACAGGGCTACAATTGATATACACAACTTTTACTTTCGAATTTACATGGGTAAAACATAAAAACTATCCAACTAATGTACATTTATCCTATACTTTTTTTGTAACTTTTTAATTGTACAAAGGAGTAGCTATTTGGCAATTTGATATGGGAGTATAGAACCATTCTCTGCACCTCAATCTTCCATTACAGGGGAATCCAACCCTGTTATTTTAGGAGGTAATAAAACCATGATGAGTATCAAAAAGATGTTTATATTATTCCTCCGTTTTCATCTTAGTCGCTTTGACTTTTTGTCGCACAGTTTAAGGTGCTTTGATCGCGTAGATAAGATTTTTCATTATGCGATTAAAGCACCTCAAAATGTGTTAACTATTAAAATGAAAGGGAGGGAGCACCTCAAAACGTGCATCCAAAATTAAAATGAGACAGAGAGAGTGTGTACAGTTTAGAGTTAGAGGTGTTTATTTTACCTTAATTACTCCAGTCTCCGTACCACAGAGAACCATGTCATTTGCTGTGAGTATGCTGGTTATCTTACTACCTGCTGATAGTCTTCCAACTTTGTGTTGTGTCCCTCTCAGCCATATCTGATTTGCAGAAAAAATTTAAGAAAATCGAGCAAGATAAACACGGGACTCGTGCATTAACAGGGTATGAGGGAGGTCATCCGCAGCCTAACTATTGTTTATATGAAAAAGTTGTTTTCTGTGAACCAGCGGATAGCAACTAAAAACCAAACAATCAGCCCGAGCACATATGTTAAATTAAAATTCTTGAGTTTTATTAAGTTTAAAATTTTATGTGGTGTCATAAACCGATAAGAATGATCACCTGAAGACTATTCATTGAAGAACTGCATTGCAAGTATATGAAGTCCTCGACTACTCTCATTGCTGTTATGGTTGTACTCTTTCCAGGCACTATTGACATCTGGGGCTTGCTGTTTCTTCTCCATTCCTACAATATTGTACCATTCTTCAACTGGCAACACTTTGCACAATAAACATTTTATAATATCAAGAAATGTATCATCTTTACCTTGATAGAGGAACCCTCAACAACTGAACTTGCACTATACAGCCAATCTTTATATAATGCAATCGAATTTATTGATTTCCGTTGAATCCTCCAGCTCCATATCGGGGCTTTCAGCTCTTGATGACGGTTGTTTATTAGAGTCACTTCCTGCATAATTTAAGAAATACTTTAGTAGGCAATAGGCATTAGTCTTTGGACTCGAATTATACAACACTATCCAAGGCTGGAACTGACCTGTATGCTTGAATCCATGCAGCCTATATAATATTTTCCTTCTTTTGCATTTATGCACTTGACATTTTTCTTCTTGTAAACATCCTTGTCCTTTTTAGATGCGTCAATCACCTAGAAAAAACAGTTTTTCCTTATTAAAAGTAATCATATGCTAACCTAAATATATGATATCACCATGTTGAATAATTCGAAGTGCTTAACTCAATTATTTCAATTTGTCATTACCTTCAAATTGTTGCTTTGCGTGACAACAAAAATCATATTGCCAGAAGTATCTATACTTTGAACTGAGTTTTTGGCAGCTATTACTTGAATGCACTCTAGTTTATGCTCAACCATTTGCCAAATCTGTAGAAAGGGGATATTAATTCACTAAATTATGTCGGAAAAGTCAAATATTCTGGTCACTAAGTAACACTGAGAAGCAGTTGGTGTTAGACATACCCGGATGGTTTTGTCTGCAGATCCCGTCAAGAGGCAATTCTGTGGTTCAAGTAGTGAGAAGCAAGTCACTGCCTTTTTATGCACCTTTATGTCTCTTACAAGAGTGGCACTCTGTCCCTTGACATCCCATGCCTGTGAAAAAATACATATGAGTTTCAACTATTCTCTCTAAACTCCTAGAGGGCTCTCCTTGATATCTGAATGTGAAAATTTTAAATTTTAAGTTTTTTTAAAAAAAATATACTTGTTTCCCTTTGTGAGATTATCATCATAAGAACCTGACCTTAATTGAACCATCTGCATATCCACTGTACAGCTCTCCTTTGAAGTAGATGAGGGCATTTACTGACCCGCTGCAGTTACTGCCCATCTCCAGAACTTGTGTATGAACACAAGATATTCTCTGCTCTTACAGTGGAATGAATCAAATTCATGTGTAATAATATCTTTCAGAAGCTTCAATATATAATGAAGTCATAACTGCCCTCTAAATTTTTGTGGTCATCGCTATTTGCTGGTATTAGGGTCACTTCCAAGGACATTTCCATTTTTATATCTGTGATAATGTTGATATTGGTACTACTATTGCTATCAGAAGTCTTTGTCAATTGCATGTACAGACTCACACACACATCCTTTTCTGCTGTGCGACCTCCTATTCTAAATCTAATGAATTTATATCAAAAGGTACGCGAAGTCAAGTATTATTACTAGTATACGACTATAAGTAAGATGGGTGAACTGTAATGCATACTAGTAAAAAGTTTTAAGAGCCTCCTTGTGCTTAATTCTGTCATCTTAATTTAATAATCTTTGCAGTTATTAAATCCTATAGTTTCTTCCTGGCCTAATTCAATTAAAAAAATATCTTTTACTTTCTAAAATAGTTCTAATGTTAACCATTCTGTTAAAAAAGAAGTAGGAATATACTTTTACAAGCTAGCCAGCTGGGGATTGCTACTCAGTGCTTAAAATGTGATAAGCCGTGAAGATAATAGGTATGAGATGTTTATTTCTATGAAATAGTTTTTTTTCTTTAAATGAAAATAGTTGTGTACTCTATGACTCACCCATTTATCTGGTTGCAAATAATCAGCTACTTTGAGTAATTCCTCAGCCATCCAGGTTATACTTGATAAGCGTCTTAAAGACTCTCTGACTCCTTCAGAGAAATGAACTAGCTTCTGCATTGCTGTAGGAAAAAGTTAATTATCAGTATGACAGATATAATCTTTTGCGTAGATGGAATCGATAAATATTTATACTTGTGATTGAACTCATACATTGTGGATCCCCTGCTAGTGTTCTTGCTAAAATATTTCTTTTAGGGAATAATACTGAATGGTCACTCTTACTACGAAACATATGGGATGTCAAGTGCTGTGAGACACAAGTCAATGATTTTTTCTTCTTGGAAATTGGTGGCAATTTATACATTTCAAATATTATGAAATGAATTTCAAAATTTGTAAAAGTACGATAAAAATTGTATTTTTGGTGAACCATTGAACCTCTACTTTACTATGATCTGTCATTTTTATATATTTTAATTTAATTAGGAAAGTGCATTGCTTAGTTATCGACCCTTTCTCTGTATGGGATGCATATAAACCTTTTATTGTAAGGACATACCTCTACCAGAAGCATAATTGTATATGCATAGACATGCTAGAAGTCTTTCTTCTAGCTCCAGTCCAGGATGCACATATTGTTCAATGGAACCAAGTAAAATCTCACAGGCCGAATATCTCAAGTCATTTGGAGTTTTCACAATTTCACAGCCAAGCCATGCTATTGTGGCGAGACACTCTTGAGCAATCCTCTTTGACTTGCTTTGTAATCCCTTTTCCAAAGCATGGAAAACAGGTTTTCCGAACCTTATGATGTGTCTTGCAATTTTGCTGGACCAAGTGTCTATGCCAGCATCCTGCAGTTTAAGTAGTATTCTCTCAACTACTAAATAAGCAATATTTGGTCTATATATGTGCAATGCTACACTGACTGTAATTAACTTACTTGTATGCTTTGGTCTGACCAATCAATGTTTCTTATTATATTCTTGTGATGCAATGAAATCAGGCCAGCCTTCTTAACTAACCATGCTACTGTATATGGTTCTCCTGTCCAAGCATAAGTTCCACCTAGGTTCGATAAAATGAGTGCTGAGTTTTTTTGTGTAGCAGGACTGTCATCACACACCAAGGCTTCAAGGATGATTTCCATTGCCTCTTTGCAATATATACTTGTACCAGATGAATCTTCCTGAAAATTATTATCACCTAGCTTGCATTAGTCAGACCACTTGTACAGAAAGCCCTAATGCTCAAATTTTATATAACTCCTATCCAGACAAGTGCAACATCTATATGGTAAGATCATTGGTTCAGAGTTGAGTAGAGTTTCTAATTCTTTGCTGGGCTAAATCACAAGAAAGATAATGTACCTTGTAATATATATGTGAAGTAGTGAAGGTGAGTGCTATATCTGTTACTGAGTGTAACAACACATGATTATATTATGCTTACCAACATTTCTAAGTGGAGCAACAGATTGGCTGCTAAAAGTTTGTGCTCAGGCTCTGATTGTAAGATATGGAGCAGTGAATCACGAATATCATTGGTCCGTCCTTCTTTTTCTACCTGCTGCAATAGGCTAATTGCTGATGTCCTGAGTTGCAAAAATATCAAATTAGTTCACTGTTTGACTTGACTCGGGCTGTGAATTTACAAATTGTAGTATAATTTTTAACCTGGAAATCTGACTAAAAAGCTGAAGATATCAAAATAAGGAATTTGTTTAATAGTCTCCATAAAGACCATTTCAGGCTAAATACCTAAGATTTATCTTGCACAGCAATACAATTTGTCGTACAGCTCATAACCTCAACAATACCAGTTAGTTAAACATTGACTGTACAGTTTGATTATTAACAGTTCTTTACACATGATGCGAAAAAATTGGACCTATGTATGTCTATAAATAATGTTTACCTGTGTATTATTATTTAGTGACAATTAGTTACCAAGCGTCTTCATACCTTGGAATGCGAAGTATTTCATTGAAAAACTCTAGTCCAGCATATGTAGCAGGCTTATGCTTACTTAACAGGAGAGAAATGACTGGAGCTATTGGAGTGAATTGTGATATTTGTTTTCTGCACTTTCCATCAAACCGCATACATTTAACAAGAATAGCAGCCAAAGAGATGAACTCTTGTAGATTATCTTGCTTTGGTGCATTTAATAGTCCACATAGTACTCTTGGTGAACTGATTGCCTCCAAGTGCATGTTGTTTGTCGCATAATCACATGCAGTGATTAAAACTTCAATGATCATCAGTGATGCTGCAGGTGGTGTCAGCTTAGGTGAACTCAAACTACATTTTTGACTGCTTGAGCTGCAGATAACTTCCAGAAGGACAGGTAAGAGTTCTAAATTATTTATCTCTGCAGGAGATGGATTTACAAAGTAAATTAGTGTGGCTGCCTCGTAAACATTCCTCTTCAAAGCAGTTACCAAATCCGATAAACGTAATCCCTTCTTTTTTATGTCATCTACAACAGAATTGTTCACTGAAATGATTGTAGAAAGTATAGAAACAGATGTTCTAATAACCCCTTCTTCTTTTGATGTTGAAATTGCCATGAGCAGCTGATCTATGATTATATCCTTTAACATGGAATATTTTGTTCCTGTTTTTTTGTTTAAAATCTCATAAACTGTTGTAATTTCAACTGTGTAATCCTCCTCTCCCAAGTCTTCTGAGAAGCATAACTTCGAAATTAGCTTCTCAAGTACCCCCACTTGTTCAATATGGGAGTTCTCATCAGGATGTAAAAAAAATTCATCAATTTTGTTTTCGGAACTGAATCTTCTTTTTCTTCTTGCAGAACTTCCTGGAGGATACTCCTGGGAATAATAATAGTTTTGCAAAGTTGCAGATCCTAAATGATCTGATAGTTCAGAGCCCTGCCGCTGTATCCTTTTATGAGATGTTTCTTCTTCCATGTGGCAGTTTAAAAAAGTACGTGATTCAATTAATCCGTCTTCCAACTGGGATAAGTTTAAGTCTCTGAGTGAGCTAGAGAAAGTTCCAGAACCCAATATAGTAACGTCTTCTTTGCGAATTAGTGCATCCCACCTACAGATTGACGAGCCAGGAGATTGACGCTTCTTGATTAGGTAAATGCAAGCATTTTTATAAATCATTATAACATCATTTATACAAAGAATATAGAAAAGCAAACAGTTTATGTATTAAACTCTGCAAAGTATAACCTGAACTGATCAGAAACTTCTTCTGGATTGCCTGCAGCTATTCTTTCTATTCCGAATGAGGCTTCAGAAGCTTCTGCATATTCCTGATTCAAAATATATGCAACCAAGCAACTGGATTTTTATTTCATGAATGAAATCATAAAGATTATGAAGAGATTAAGTATCAAACTCTCCAGTATAATGGTGTGTTTTACATAACTACCTGAAAATCATCTTCATCTATAAAATCAGTTCTGGTTGAACTTGAAGATATCGGTGTGTTTGATTGGGATTCCTTAAGGATGTCTCGAAGGCATCTGATATCTGACGTTCTGCTTCTATCATCTACTAAAAGGTTCCTTAAGTATGTGGATACTTTGGACTCTTCTGTTGATGCAACTGATATGTTTTCTAGAGGATCGAGTGGATGCACCTTTTCAAACTGCATTAGAAAGCAATTTTCACTTGAAAATTTTTTACATGAAAGATAGAATTTGTCTATATAGAACACAGAAATGCACACAAAGCTAACATCTTTTTTTCTGAGGCTCGTTTCACTAATAGCCTTTTTTGTTCTTACTTTGAGGTAGACTAATGCTGCGATAATATTAGTTTCATTTTCACTTCTTTCATTGAAATGGTCATATGCAGGAAACTAAATTAGCTGAAACTACAAGTCACTAGTGTTCTGTTCTTTTAGTTGTTTCTAACATATACATGTCCAAAATCCTCTCATCAAAAATTCTACAGTAATGTTAGTAGAAGGGCTTGATTCCATAATATATCTTTAACACTCCCCTCACTCGAAAGCCCTCATTTATGTTCGATCATGAGACCTCTGGTATTTTAAGCTCCGATGCCACATTAAATTACCAGCTCTCCCCAAAATGTGTTAGTAGATGGGCTCAATTTCGATCATATATATAATTAACAGATAAGATAAGACAAATAACTAAATTATGAACTAGATAAAAGAAGATTTAGTTATGGCTCACGCTACTATAGGCTTGCTGGCTGCATTCACGTTCAGGGGAATGTGAAGATTCGGTATTAGACTTCATATTTCTGTCCATGATAAAATAAATAACAAAAAAAAAAAATTAGAACCTTCAAATGTAGAATCAGAAAAACATCAACTAGATAAAAGATTTGAAAAAACTTACAGTGAATTCTCTGATTTATTCTCATCAGGTAAAGAATCAGAAAATCTGCGACTACGCGATGCATCCCCATAAGACATAACTTGATAATACATTAACCACCCTTTATATTGCTTTGCTATCATTCTCAATCCATCACCAACCTCACCTTCTCCATAATTGAAATGATTCATTGCCCCTGACTTTCGTCTTGCATTTACCTCCTGCCTTTCGGATAAAATGCATGATTCGAAAATATTCGTGCACAACTTAGGAGCAAATTCTTTAAAAACAAGTGTAGGTGACACCATTAAAGCTTGAAGAAAATGTATAGCCACTTGCCACTCATCATTTTGCAGCTTCCTAACCAAAGAAAGATAAAAATACGAAGAACAAACTAAATAATAGTTTTGTATTTCAGCTGTGACTCCATGTTCACTAAGCAAAGCTGGAACTTGCAGCATTTTTTCAGCATTCTTTAACCTGGTAACTTTCTCTTCTGCATTATTCTTTGCTTGAATTGCAGCTTCAATGCTCTCAATACCCCAGTAAAGATTCGATATTATCGACTGCTCAGAGAACTCGAAGAATTCTTGTTTTCCAGTCTTTAGCCTTGAACTACATTTATGTTTCACATTTTTTCTTGCTTTATCATCCACTATAAACTCATCTAAGTACTGATTTATCTTAGACACAAGTAGTTGTATAGATTTAAGGTCAAGTTTTTGATGATTATGAGGTGAAATGAAAGAAGAAGATGAAGAAGAATATGAAGTGGAAGCTACTGAAGTGTGTGACATAATGTGTGTGTTTTCATGTAGGAAAAGAAGAGCTATGTTTTAAAGATAAGAAAGGGTGGTGAAGATATAAAAGAGAGACATTTGCTTGTGAATGTTTCAGCCTATCTCTGAACTTCATTGGTCCCTCTCTATCTCTATTATTATATTTCAGTAATAGAGACAAAGTTAGTGAGAATGGTTAGATTCCACTAAAGGAGGGGAAGCTGGAGAAGATGACAAATGTTGAGGTTGTTACTGTATATCTTGGACTATCTATTCATTCTTTCCTTTGTTTGTGGTCATTTCTTTATGTTTATATATATATATATATATAGTCCGAATCACTGACAAATGATTGTTGTATCATACGTTATCATATTTTTTATCACCGATAAAACTTATCACTTTTATGTAAATATACAGAAGCTCATTCACACTTAACGCACTTAACACAAAATTTTAGGATTTTCACTTCCTCACGCTTATTATTCACGGAAGATAAACTTTTTTAACAATCATGTCAGGGTTCTCGTATCATGTATTGATGTATATAGTGTTTGTGGGGGTAATGGTCACAGGTTCCTAACTGTATTATTTGCATTGGAATCATAGCATTAGTGATTTTTTACAAAACTGGAAAGATAAAATTGGAATCCCACAGTTCGATTTCTCTCTTTTCTAACAGTTAACAACTTTTATGCCTATTTAAAATCAGTTCATGCAATTTTGGTAGCAGGTCTCATATCACAGAAAAGTGAAGTCTTCTCTGTTTTTCCTACCGACAGTTAATTTGTTCACCTGCTAAGTGTTTTAAACTCCATAATAATATGATATTGTCCGTAACATAAGAATTATCTTCGACAAATCTACGAATAATCCAACGCAACCAACCTTAACAACAGTTCGTGATCATAATAAAGTATTCTATGGATTGTTTTTATTAGAGAGGTTTGAGAATACTTTTATTAAAGACCATATAAGTACTAGTACCATGTTGGTTGGATTGTGTGATTGCACACATGAAGAGATGAATGCTTCAGATTTGCTGTAAAATTACTCCCTCTGTCCCATTCAATTCTCTACGTTACTTTTTGACACGCTTTTTAAGACTCCTTTAAAATATAGTTTTATAATTTTTTATTTTTAAAAATTTCTGAATAAAAATTTAATGTCTAAATTTTTATTCAGAAAAAAAAATTTAAAAAGTTATGAAATTATACTGTATGGTAGCCTCGAAATACGTGCAAACAGGGCACGTAGAGGGAGTAGCAACTTTGACTTGTCAGAATAACATGAAAAGCTGGAATACATATACAAGTACTAATTATCAATGAGCGTGGGAACTTGTGATTAAAATAGACAATTCTAAGTCTCTGCTGTACCTGTACTTCACATTTTATACTACCACAATCATTTTATTAATGAATGATTATATATTGTCTGGTTGAATAGAAAAATGCAATGACAAAAATTGTTACCATTGAGTTTCTAAGCAGTGAGACAAAAGTTTATGTGTGTATATATTTACTTATTGTGGACCATGTGGCAGAAAAGAGGAGGCTCTGATGAACTACATGATTATAGTTGTTTGTTTATTTTGATTCAAGACAAATTGTGTTATCCTTTTGACCTGTCATGAGTGAGACTTGACCATACTCAAGGCCAGGCAATGCATCCCCATTCCCTAGCTAAAATTAACCATATTAAACTTAGAGACTGTTCTGTACAAATCCTTATGGAAAGAATAATTATATTAGATTTTTTCCCAACCCTTTGTGAATTGGTTGAGGGTTTAGTAGAATCAAGTTCGAGGATGAATTAATTTAGGCTGAAATCTCGGCTGGTTCCGAAAGCTAGATAGATTTCTGTTTTTGAACCATCAAATGTAGAGTTATGATTTGAATCGAGTCAACCCGGATATTCGCTAAACAAATTCGAGTCGTCTAATAAGGAGTTGAGTCGGGCCTCGTTTAAGTTAAACGGGCTCAAACTCGATTAATGAACGAGTCGAGTGGAGCTTACTCGTGAGCCAAATGAGTCGAGTTTAAACGAGTAAAGAATTTATTTAAAATTTCGATTAATCTTGACAAAATCTTTCGAGGTGTGTTTAGGCAGTGTGAGGGTTTATAACACTGAAATGTTTGTTTGATCTTGTTCCATTGTGAGAAGTGAGAATATGAGGGGAAAAAAAAAACCCTTACTTGTAAATAGGAACATAAAATGGCTTTTAAAGCAAGAGAGGCTGGGAAGGTAAAGATCACCATGGATTGCAAGTTCAGCAACATTGCTGATAATTGATGCGATGGACCCCAAATTTATTGTCTGTCACGGGCATAACGTTTTTTGTTGTTACTACTTAGACCCCCCATATTTCCAAATATCATATGGCCATGCAATCGAATATATATCAAAATTCACATGTCAAATTCATATCAGCTCTCAAGCTACATCACAGATTTTTTTTATATACATCTAGTGTCATTAGCTAGATTTAGATGCTCCAATCTTTCACCTAACGAAAATGACATTAAATTCCCGTGGATAAAAAGAATATGTACTTTTTTTAACAAAGTGTCGGGACCAATGCACCTCGACTAATTTACAAGAAAGCATCTCAAATATATTCACTTCATGATCTCTACTTAAATCGAGCCTTCATTAAAATTGAAAATGAGATTTTGGGATAATAAACTCGTAAAGTCCTGATTTTAACCAAATGAGCTATGACAGATAAATAAATTTTTACTTGCCTTGTGCACATTGGTGGATTCAGCAATAAAATTCTGAAAGGGAGCTTACATATGTGGATTAATTTATTTCAAACAACTGAAGTTTTTCTTTTGGAAAATGCTTTGACGCATAAAATTGGGTACAAAAATTTTCACAAAATGATACTCAGGGGGATGGGGGCTCGTCACTCATTTTAACGCTCATTTATAACATAGCTACATAAATAATTTTAATTTTTTTCTTTTTCTAAATAAAAGTGTAACACTTGAAATTTAATTCAGAAAAAAAAAATTTAAAAATAAATTACGGAAGTATACTTTATATTCACCTTAAAATGTGTGTCGAACTTTAAAAAAATTATGTATACAATTCAGAGGGACAGAGGGAATATGTGTTAAGTTTTGATTAGAATGGGCTCTCTATATTTATATAAATAGCACCAATAAAAATACGATTATTCTACCATATCTCCAAAAACACACAATAAGCACGAAAATTTATAAATTTTGGTCATTTTGATGAATGTAGGTTTTGTGCATGCAAGAGGGGTCACCACTACTTAAGAAAATAAACCGATCAAAACAAGTGAAACTTATAAATTTTAGCACTTATTGTGTGCTCTTAGACACTTGGTGGAAAATTCGATAAAAACATTCCACCTCAATTATCATGTCATTTGGAAAAAAAATTGTTACTCCCTCCGTCCCAAATTACATGTTTTCTTTTACTTTTACGCGTATTTTAAGGTGCATTGACCGCATAGCTCCGTTTATCATATCTTAAATTTTCTTTTCGTAAATAAAAATTAGAATCTTAAACTTTTTTTTAAAAGAAAAATGATAAACGAAATAATATGGTCAATGCACCTTAAAATATACGTAAAAGTTAAAGTGGACATTTAATTTGGAACGGAGGCGGTACCAATTTTATGTTCTTTTCTCTTGATTTAGACTATGAGCCTAATTAGATATGGATGCTAATCGTCCAGATTTTTTATCTAATTACTCCTTGCTCCATTCTAGATTACTTATTCACTTTAATTTTTATACGTGCCTATTGAACATGCTGAGCAAATAGTATGTGTAGTATATTTTTGGATATCCTGGTGGCGCACCTCATGGTAGCCCTGCCTAATCATTCACAATTCTTTCTGAAAAAGTAGAAATAATAGTATTGAGTTGCTTTTACTTTACGGTCGCTTTTGACTTTATAATTCTAGTGAAAGCATGCAGGCTACAGCACACTAGCCCTCAAAGATGAAGCACTCATAAAAGAAGGAATAGAAAATTGAAACCTTGCATGGAAAATCTTGTCACCTTTATAGCACTGGGTTATTGTAAGAGCACAAAAAGAGGAAGACATTGTTTTGGTTTAGTAATGATCAGCTCACTTTCTCTGAGGTGAGAAACACTTTTGTGTAGGAAAGGTTGGCTGATGAAAAAGAACATGAAAAATCATGATCCCAGTAATTGCCGACACAGAACTTGGGTTTTGTTTTTCTGAATACCGAACTGCCAATCCAAATCAATGTCTCCCATATTTTCCTCTTCACTGTTCTAGTCTCCGAGACTACCAGACTTCCTCATTTTGCATTTCTAACTTGAGCGTGTTTGGCGCTATAGTCAAGTGTCTATCTTCTACTCCCCGGGTCGTGGATTTGAACCCGTAGAAATAGTTTCTGAATATTACACAAGAATAAGGTTGCATAACAAGATCATCGCCCGATTCATGCACTAGGCATTAGATGCAACTTGCAAGGGAACCGGAAAGTAAGGATATGTTTCTAAAATAAGAATGTGTATACATGTGATGCTCACTGCTATATGTTCCTCCCTGACTGTTAGCTGCCTCTTGTAAAGTTCTACTTTCCTTTCCAAGCTTTGATATTATTTTTGAATATTGAAATCCAAAGAATAAGATAACAGGAAATAATAAAGGCCATTACAAGTTCACTAAAAGCTATATGCAATACACAAACTACTTAACATACAAGAGGGCAAGATTTTAATGTTATTATGTTTAAATAAGTTACAGAATAATACAGCAGAGACGCTTCAAAGACACTTCTTCTTAACACATCAAGAGCTTGAGCCTGATTCCAGCTCATAAACTAATGCAAATGTGATTTAATAGGCGAGGCATGGCATAAATTTCCATGATCCTTGTCAAGTGTCTGAGCAACTTGCGGCGAATTTCTTAACACTCGTTGGGAGATGCATAAGCAACTTGCGGCGAATTTCCATGATCCTTGTCAAGTGTCTGAGCAATCAGGACAAATGCTGGTAGAACAACCAGCTTACTCCCTCCGTCCCATTAGGAAGTATACGTTTACTATTTGAACGCATTTCGATGCTCCTATAAAGTGTAGTTCCATAATTTTAAAATATATATATATATTCTAAATAAAAATTTAAACATTAAACTTTTATTCAGAAAAAAAAAATTATGGAACTATACTTTAAATGAGTCTTAAAATGGACAGAGGGAGTAATTTACAATGCGCTTTCAAATTTCCCAGTAGCTTCAGCTTTCCGCGTGACATCCCACAAAGCAATAAACTCAAGTTTTGTAATATTAGACCGGAAATTATGAGTACATCTACAATTATTTTTATTTTTTTAAATACTTTATTATTGACACTGCTAGATTCAAGCTTGTCCAGGCCTCAAGGTGGGAAAGGTGGTGGCCAACCACCAGAACTATTATATTATGCTTTTTTAACCAAGGAATATTAAGAATGGCTGTCAGCCTGTCCAGGCAGGCATTCTTCTCCTTATTTTTATTTTTTTGTAACCAAAGAGCCCTTTAATTCCTCTGACATAGCAAGCACACTTATCCACCTACAGACTGAGGAAATCAAAACTAGGTTTGATATAAAATCATAAGAAAAGGGGGGACTTACAAAGCTCATTCATGCGATATTGATTCTTGCCCATCAGAACCTAATGTTGCTGCAATAAGAAATTCTACTGCTGTAACAGTATCCATCAGGCATAAGGACAGCATTAACAATAACTAAGAAAAGTTTCATGCCTGGGGATGAGTCTTTAAAGATCCCCAGCAAATTATTTTAGGAAATTAAGCAACTGCCCACTTCACAGTATTCTTTTCAAATCAACTTATATTCTAAGGGATTCTACTTCCATGAACAAGTACCCAAGAGCTTCTGATATAATCTTCTCCTATCAATAATAAGGAGACTATAATCTTCTAATATAATACTGGTTGTTTTTATGATAGACATGCATCTTTTGCGGAACAAGGTTCTACTAAATTTGCATAATTAGCAACAAAAAAGAAAAATTACTTGAAATGTGTGGAAACGTTACTAATAGATGCACATTCACTCATTTACGCTGCCCCCCTCAGCTCAAACCAGCCCTGCCAGGCACATGCTTCTGATTGTTATCATGAGAATGAAAGAAACGGAAGGACCAGAATATACACCCTGTGTCTTGAAAGATAAATTTATATGTGATCAGGCTTTGTGACTTAAAATAAGGTGAAATAAAACTATAACATCTACTTAACCATTGCATGCTTGCAGTATTTTTACCAAACTAAAATATTACTGGTAATATGGAAGTATCTTGCTATCATTGTGATTTTACGAAATTTATGTATATGAGAGGTCTTTTTTAGTTTTCATTCATTAATTGTCCTGCATCAGGCTCCAACTAGGAAAAATCTTTACAACACTGTACTTCTATCAAAATATCAGATAGTAATCCAAGGTGTGTGCATGCCAGTGAGAAGCTACACTTAACAAACAGTAGTAAAATTAGCAAATGAATTGTGGATAGTAAACAAAGTGATCAATGATTTTGATACAGTGGTCAAGTTATATAAAGTCAGGTTCTACAATTAAGCTATAATGCACAGTCGCAATGTAAGAGTAAGGGTTACATCTGATTTATCTATACTCCGTAAGTTTCTAACGAAGATACGTCGTTATTATCAAAGGTATCATGCATGTCGAAAACATGGTATTAACGGAGGAATTTGGTGATAACAAATTTCGGAGGGTAGCTGGAATTATGGTGGTGATTGATGATGATGTGGAGCGTAGGTTAAGGTGTTTAGGGTTAGGGTTTGGTGTTCGGAGGTGGC
>PHNY01226030.1:654-14581 GCA_003724115.2 Anethum foeniculum
TAAAGAAATGAAATTTTGAAAAAAATAAATAACTTATAAGTGGAAAGCAGTTTTTGCCAAACGGGGCCTATGTTGCACTTACAATTTTGTAGTCAATTCTAAAATTGTTTAAAGGAGCAGCAACAATAATTTTAATTACACACACAATATGTTAAACACAAGATAGCATCTTCAAACTGTAACCACCAGTATTTATTAATCAACAACAAAAACAAAAAAGTGTTAAAACTCGGAATCAAATCAAAACGGTTAGCCATATAATCACTGCAAGTCTGCAACTCACATTTGATATGCGGTTCAATATCTCAACTTGTAGTACAGTAAATCAGAAACATATCAGTTGACACGTGGCTCACTCAGATGACTTGAGATGGTTCTTGATTAACCAATCACCACCGTTAATCTTACACCCCAGCCGCCAAAGAGGAGCCAGTCAAACACACATGGTTTGACTGAGAAATATTTTCCATGGTCAAACCTCTCTACTCCTTCTCAGAAAGTATCAAAAAGTTGATACATAAATTCACTTCAACACCCCCTATATTGAAACCAAACTCAACTAAACTCAACCCTCAAATCTCTCCCTCCATCCTTGTTTCTTGAAAACACACACTAAAAACACACACTTGATGACTTCTTCGCTAGGAGACCTTCTTGCTCAACCAAACAATGATGATTTTGGAAGTAACTGGGGATTTGATAACCAAAAGACTAAATCTTTTGCCAATCCTTCACTACCCTTTTCACCTCCACCTGTTTCTCCATCTTCTTACTTCTCATTTTTGGATTCACCCATCCAAATCAACAACTATAATGTAAGCTCTTTTACTTATATAATTTTATATGGTTGTTGAATTTTGTACTAGTACTTAGTTTGATGGGCTAACTTTTTTTTCTTTTTGGTTGTGTAGACTGTGTCATCTTCAGGTAATGGGACTATGAATGCACAGAATTTTAAGGAGGAGAATCAGAACTTCCCTGATTTCTCTTTCCCAACTCAATCAAGACCTGCTTCATCAACATCATCATCATTCATTCCTGCAAATACAAACTTAGTGGTATATAATTGATCTTTTCTGTAGATAAATTGTGTGTTTTATTTTAATAAGTTGGCTTATTTTTGGGCATTTGCTATGTTGTAGTTTTGAATGGTTTTTTGTTGCGTACTTGAATTCCATACTTTTACATTAGTTTAGAGTTTATACCAAATGTTAGGTTTATTTTTTCATGAATGAATTAAGTGAAGCCTAAATTAGAGGGAATTTGAGTATGTTTATTGATGGGTTAAGTGAACTGAAAGCTAAATTTGGATACCTTTTTTATTTGCTTTTATGATTAATTTCTGATTCTTACTTCAACAGGAAGACTCATTGAAGCGAAAACAAGGTGGATGGAACTTTGAGGAACCAGCTAAGAAGAATGACTTTCTCATGGACAACGCAAGTGTTAAGCCTGATATTGGCACACTTCAGAGATTTTCACCAGAAATGACAATGAACCAAGCAAATATGCAGAGCAATGCTGCTCTGCAGTCCAATTTGAACAATTATGCGCAATCATCACAATCATCGCAGACTAATAGAGATCAAAGTAAATTAGATGATGGATACAATTGGAGAAAATATGGACAGAAGCAAGTTAAAGGAAGTGAGAATCCAAGAAGTTATTACAAGTGCACATATCTTAATTGTCCTACTAAGAAAAAGGTGGAAACAACTTTTGATGGACACATAACTGAAATTGTATACAAAGGCAATCATAACCATCCAAAGCCTCAATCCACGAAACGATCATCATCACAATCTTACCAGAATTCCATAGGAACAATGCCAGAAACTTCTCTGCTAGAAAATGGCCGTTCAGAACCAGTAACAACCCCTGAAAATTCTTCGCTTTCTTTTGGCGAGGATGACCTCTTTGAACAAGGATCCATGAATAAACCAGGAGATGATGATGAAAATGAACCTGATTCTAAAAGATGGTAAGCTTAGTGTTTATGTTTGAACTATTCGACTTTCTCCGGATCCTTCTAATTGAATAGTTCCTAATTATGTTTGTTCTATGTTTCTTTATCAGGAAGGGTGAATATGAGAGTAATGAAACAATGTCATCTCTTGGGAGTCGAACTGTCCGTGAACCAAGAATTGTAGTCCAAACAACTAGTGATATAGATATTCTTGATGATGGTTATAGGTGGAGGAAATACGGACAGAAGGTTGTTAAAGGCAATCCAAATCCTAGGTAAGGCCTCCTCTATTCTGCTACAACTAGATTATTACCAACTATACTTCCTTCTGGTTGAACTAATTTGGACTACAATGTTATTCTCTCATTAATTTGATAACTAATCTGGACTTTTAATTAACTGCAGGAGCTACTACAAATGTACACAAGTTGGCTGTCCGGTAAGAAAGCACGTCGAGAGAGCATCTCATGACCTGAGGGCAGTAATCACCACTTACGAGGGAAAACATAACCATGATGTTCCTGCCCCGCGAGGCAGTGGCAGTTATCCTGCAGTAAACAGACCATCTGATAACACCACCAGTGCTCCTACGGCTATAAGGCCAACGACAAACTACTTAAACCCTCTTCAGAACCCAAGAGCACAACCTGCCAACAGTCAAGCACCATTCACACTAGAAATGCTGCAACGTCCACGAAGCTACGAGTTCTCAGGGTTTGGAAACTCAGCTAATACTTACCCGATCAACCAAAACCAACAGGCCAGTGGACAGTTCTCCACAGCCAAGGACGAGCCCGATGTTGACTCGTTTTTTGACTCTTTTTTAGCCTGATAACTGCTCTAGAGCAACTAAACAAGAAAAGTTGTTCGGAACTTTGTGCATCTTTGATAATTTTGTCCAGTTTTACATAATGCTTAGCTCTTAGGTGGAGTTAAACCTATTTGTTCATTATTTCTGTAATGTAGGAACTAGGGAATTGTAAAATATTGTACCTTGTATGAAATATGAAGTGCTATAAATAAATCTGTTACCAATGAAGAAGTGTTTTCAATTCCAAAAATGTACCTGTAATAATACCAAAACAATAAGGAATCTGGAAAAATGTGAAACAAGAATTTATCAAACTGTACCCAATCTCATTTTAAGGTGGTCTAGGTCTGGTGGATCTTAATCAAGCCCATTTGATGCAAGTCCACTGGGCTTTTATACAATAAAAGCTGAAACATTTTAGCCCATGGTCCCATCACTGAGGCATCTTAAATTCAATCTTAAATACTTAACAGACAAAACTACCATCTTAATGACTTATCAAACATTCCAATTATCTAAACATGCATGTAGATATGTCATTAGTAGGATAACAGCATAAAGCAAAAGAACACAATCACATGATGAAAATGAAACAACCTTGTGAGTTGATTAGATCTTGAAAGCAGGTGTATTCTTTTTAAGTGGGGCCTTTATGTTTATATGAATATAAATTTTTAGTAAAGCACAAATTGGTTTTGTCTTTTATTGTCACTTTTGATCAAGTTCATCCTTCCAGGCTCTAGCTCCTTCCGGGAAAGAAGAATATATTAATGGAGTCTGGCCTACTGAAATTATTAAATTTTAATAGCGACCCTAGTGTTGAATATTTATTAAATAATTAATATGATATTTTAACTTAAAAGAACTAAATATTAATATTATCTCTTCATCAAAATTTTAGAGAAATTTTCAAATTTTTGAAAAATGTATTTCTAAAAATTATTATTATTACAAATTCTGTAATCTTCAAATCCTTAAAAGTTACTTCATTCCATTATACATGTTTTCTTTGGAAAAAAAATTGTCGCAAATTACTTGTTTTCCTTTTTTGAATTCTATTATACATGTCTCTTTTGAAAAAGAATTTGTTACTTATCTTCTCTTTTTTGAATACAAATTTTAGGATAATTTTTCAAATCTATCCATATATTTGTCTTTTTAAAACTAGGAAAATGCTTCATGTATAAAATTGTATACAAAAATTTTTACTAAATAACATGTGCTAAATTTTGATTAGATTGAGTATTGTATTCATATGTAATACTCCTCTGTCCCATTCATTTCTATACACTTTCCTTTTTTGGATGTCCCATTCATTTCTATACATTTCAAAAGTTACTAAAAATAGTAAAAAATTTATAATATAAAAATTACCACATCCACTACTTTCTTCCACTACACTCACTTTATACATTGATTGACCCCACCACTTTACCCACTTTTCTTACTTTTTATCATCAAATCACACTTTTTCTTAAACTCCGTGCCCAAACCAAACGTATATAATTCACCGGGACGGAGGGAGTATCAATTAAAACATCTCAGCTCACCTCATTTTTCATATTATTTTATCTTTATCTAATTTTGTGCATGTAGCACTTACTCTAAGATTAAGCTATATTCTCATTTTTAATGTATTGAATAAAAATGTTTAGTAAAAAATATTATTCAACTAATTTTTAATATGCATAATTTTTTTAAAAATGACATTAAAATGAGACTGAGGGAGTAAGAAGGAACTTAGAATTTGATTCTTGTTGACCGGTATATCTCTTGGTATAATTTTCCATTTAAACCTAACAGACCTGTGAACCCATGTTTACACTCGAATTCTCTCAGAACTTCGATCTTAATTGAATAAAAATGTATAAAGCACCTCATAAGTCTTGTTTTAACTCTAAATCTCCGTAAACAAATGGTGACACGTCAAATTAGCCAAAAAGAACTTTGACCCGTTACTGTAACATTTGCATACCTCCTTGACGTTATGTTTTAAATTACGTAAAACAGAAGTTGCTGTAACTTAAATATGTACCGAGACATTTTATATATTATAAACGTTTTCATTTGTTTTAACAATGAAAATATGACATGCGCTTTCTTCACGAAAAATTTGGATATTTTATTTAGTTGGGTATGGGTACTTGCTGGGGGTAGTTACAACTTACAGTTGGGTCCATGAGATTGCATGATCTGAATATATTACATACTGTATTATATATGAATCGGATAACGAATTGATGATGTTCCATTGATCCCCTTATATATTGTCCATTTCACTTTATAGTGGTCCACTAAGAATTAATGAATTATGGAGTCTCATCGATGTTCGGATAACGAATTGATGATGTTCCATTGATCCCCTTGTCTGAAAGCAATTTTTGCATAATTTCCGAATAATTTTTTTTGAGTAATGCTAGAGGTACCAAAATTTTGTACCAAAAGTTGTCCCAAATGACACGTGACATATTATAATTCGTGGGCGCATATGTATGCACGATGAGCCCATCATTTTATTAAAGTTATTACCAATCAGTTCTTGCCATGTGTCATTTGGGATAAGTTTTTGGGACCTCTATCATTTCTCATTTTTTTTTTGTGGCATATATTTTGCTTTTTAGAGGAAATAATGTGTCATTTTGTTGACTTATTTATGTATTTTAATTAAAAAAAAATTAATATATATTTTTTTATGTTCTAACTAAAGATTTTCTTTGGTTATATCGTATTTTATTTTTTCCTTTAACAAAATTATATGTACATTCGTTTTTCTTATAATAGGTTTGATCGGTTATAATTTTTTTTAATTATTTTTAATATATTATTATTATTATTTCATTTGTTCTTATTTTCAGGATGATTGGAAGAATTTTAATGGGTATCCTCTTTTCAGATTTTTAAACACAATTATCTAGACAATGATCTCGGAGTACAAGAAAAGTTAGCTACAAATTTTGATGATATGAGAGATTTCTTACAACTATCGGAAGTCACTAGTTTTTTATCGGTTTTGTTCATAATATACTTTATGGCTTGGGTTTTTTCATAGGATTTTTCTCTTGCACGTTTTAATGAGGTCTTTTTTTGGGGTTTATTTTTTCATACATTAATATTTTATTATATAAATTTCCGGGGACATTTCTGCGTTTTATGAATAGAAGATATGCTTTAATAATGATTATTGAATTTTGGATACAATTCATATATGAAACCGTTATTTCTTATAAAAAAAGATATATAAAGTATGAATAAGTTGATTTTTAAAATTAAATTAATTTAATTTTGAATTCATTTTTAGACCTCTTGCTCCCGTCTTCAATACTTTAAACCCGTTATATTATTACATTATATCACACAGAAAAATTTATTTATAGTTTGTATAATATTATTGAATGTTATTGAATAATAAAATATAAAAAATATCGCACAATAATTTTGATACAATCTAATGTACAAGGTGAATATAGTGAATAAAGACAGCAAATCTATACTCTTTATTAAAAGCAAAACCCCCTCTAAATGGTATGGTATGCCATGTATACCGCGGTATGCCACTAAATATATTAAATAAAATAATTAATATAATAATAATAACAATAAATATTATTATAATCATTAATTAACTTAACTAACTTTTACTCTTTATCAAATTGATCCAATAAAAGTAAATCCAAGGATTTCAAATCAGTATGATTCAAAAATTACTCGAACAAAAAATTATTCGAAATATTAAATCTGATTATAGCCTAAAACCAATTCAATTCATACAAAATCGTAATTAGACCTGAACCAAATCTAATCCAACCTGATCTGAATTGTATTTGATTATAATATAATCGAAAATATTGTATTTGATTATAATATAATCGAAAATTGATTCGAAACTAAACTGTTATCCGAATCGACATGTCTAATATTAATAAAGCTGTCAACTCTCCTACTATAAGATCTTTAAGAAATATATAATTTTTAATAATAATAATAACTAATGAAAATCTATGTTATATATATTAATACCATATATGTATCAATAATTAAAAGTTATTTTCGGTAAAACGTGGTAGTACTTATATCAAAATACCGTTATTTATTTATTTTTATTTATTTACCTGTATTATTTTTCAAAATTTACATAACTACCTCTTATAATATCAGTCGGCTATATACTTTTAAAGTGATTATCTATATCATTTTCAATTAAATATATTATTAAAATTCAAATTATGTTAAATCAAAACGTTAATTTTCAAAAACATTATAGTATGAAAATAAGAATATATTATTAAATTATTTAATCACTACAATATGATAAAATTAAATAATTTTTTAAAAAATATATCATATAAATTCAAAATAATTAATACTGATCCGTGCTTCATCTAGTATAATTAATATTATATTATAACTTTCTTTTAAAAAATAAAATATAAAAAAATTGAAAAGGACATCTAGCGTGGAGCCCTAAATAAAATTAGTTGATGGTTTTGTTTGCTAGTTGCTTATGTCATTATTTTGTACCAAATATATTATCTTGTGTTGGTCATGATTTTGTAGATAGTCAAAAATATACAATTAGTTTAGAGGTACATAACCAACAACGGACTAGTCCCGTTCTTGTAGTCCTCCTATCAACTGCACCATAACTCACTCCCCTTACCTTTTTCGCCACCCTCTTTTCTCTCCCCCCCAAATCAATCTCTCCCTCCGCCCTTCACCGCCGTTCTCTTCCGGCCACCCATCGCTGATGAAACTCAATCGTACCTATCCGTTCTTGCCCCCTCTCTCTCTTCTCCCCACTTTTCTAATCGGCGGTAATCACACCTCCTCTCGCTTCTCCTCCCGTTAATCCATCACACAAAGAGAGAGAGAGAGGGAGAGAGACAGAGACAGAGACAGACAGACAGAGAGAGATAGAGAGAGACTCACACAAACACAGAGAGGAGAGAGATAGAGAGAGACAGAGAGAGAGACTCACACAAACAGAGAGAGATAGAGAGAGAGAGAGAGAGAGAGAGAGAGAGAGAGAGAGAGAGAGAGAGAGAGAGAGACGCACGAACACAAAAACATACATATTCACATACATTAAATGGGTCATATTGGAATCTCTACGGGAACAAAACCCAACCATGTCCGAACAACACTAACTCGAATCTTCATCTTCTGTCTTATTTTCATCGCCGTAAGATTCGCTTATTTCTGTTTCATCTCCACCCTTGATTCACCCTCCTCTTCAATCTCCACCGTCCATTCTCCTCCCTCCAAACCTAAACATTCCGATCAAGCCATCAAATTCTACACTAACCTTTTCAAAGATCTCATTTCCGATGGCTATCTTTCAAGAAATTCCAAGTCCTTGTGTCTCGATACGCCTTCGGGTGATGATGTGTTGGCCTTAAAGAACATTGGAGTGCGGAATTCTATTGGGATTTTCAAGAAATCTTTGAAACCATTGGTGATTTCAGGTCAGGGTGTTAAACAGCCTTTTAATGATGATAGTTTTAGTTTTATTTTTTCGGGTATTAGTACGCTTGATTTGTCGAGTAATCAGTCATTGTTTGCTAATGAAGTTGGTAGAACACTTAAGCCCCAAGGGCATTTTGTTTTGCTTACATTTTCGATTGATACGTATAGTTTTAATTCGTTTATTGAATTGTTTGATTGTTGTACATTTATGCGATCACGACAAGTTAAGGGGTATGGTGGTTTAGGATTTGTTCGGGAAATTGTTATGAAGAAGGAGAGTGATTTTGTGAGGAGAGAGTTGATTAGGGAATCGGTTGGGAGGGTTTCGGAGGATAATGTGTGTGCCGTTCCGGGGTATAAGAAAGAGACAGTTAGGAAGGCAGAGCCTTTGATCATGGAAGAACCGTTGAAACCTTGGATTACATTGAAGAGTAATATTAAGAATGTCAAGTATCTTTCGTCGGTGGCTGATATTAATTTTAAGAGGAGGTATGTGTATGTAGATGTTGGAGCGAGGAGTTATGGATCGAGTATTGCTAGTTGGTTTAAGAAACAGTATCCGAAACAGAATAAGACGTTTCACATTTATGCGATTGAGGCAGATAAGATTTTTTATGATGAGTATAAGTATAAAAAAGGGGTTACATTAGTGCCTTATGCAGCATGGGTTAGAAATGAGAGTTTGTTTTTTGAAATTAATCAGGATCCTGGCGGTCATAAAAATTTGGTTAAAGGTAGGGGGATGGGACGGATTAAACCAGTCCAATCCGCTACTAGCTCTGTTGCTGAGGTTGATAAGATTCAGGGGTTCGATTTTGCTAATTGGTTGAAGAGTACGGTATCTGAGAAAGATTTTGTTGTGATGAAGATGGATGTGGAAGGAACTGAATTTGACTTGATTCCGAGGTTGTTTGAAACAGGAGCCATATGTTTGATAGATGAAATCTTTCTCGAATGCCATTACAATCGGTGGCAGAGATGCTGTCCTGGGGAGAGATCTCCCAAGTATGAGAAAACTTACGGCCAATGCTTGGACCTTTTTCTCTCTCTGCGAAAAAGTGGAGTTCTTGTTCATCAATGGTGGTAATGGTATACGTGCACAGTTCTATGTAACATCTGTAGTTTTTTTCGGAATTATTTCATTTTTTTTTCTCAAAGCTGAAAGTGTTTTTTTGTATTATTTACCCTCCAATTTGTAACAAGTTCCTTTATATCTTTTTTTAGGAAATTGAACACTCAATTGTTTAGAATTTTCTCAAGCTACTCTTAGCCCTCGTAGTTTCCCACTTTCCCTTGATTTGAACTACAAGATGATCTTGTATGTGTACTTCTTGCACTAGTGGCTTCTTTAACTCTATCTCATTCGACTGCCACTGGATTTTCAAATTTTCGTGCATCTTCTAGGTTTACAATTGATGCTTTTCTAGGATTGCATCTTCTACTAAGCATTAATCCACAACATTAGTTTGATTATTTTGTTCTCAGATATTAAGCTTTTGTGATAATCTGTAAAGCCATAGTGCCTGGCAATTTATTCTTCTGGCGTAAGGATTGTTTTAGAAAAAGCACTAAATTGGACTCTGGCTTTTAGTTCTTGCAATATGCACAAGCAGTGACGCATGTAGTACAAGCATGTTACATGTCTGGACATGCATATTTGATTTTGTATCGTCGCTACTTAAATATTTGATTTTGTATCATCGCTTTTCCAATAATTGCATAGTACAATGTGATGGATAATTGCATATTACAATGTCCTGTCACTGCATTTAGTCTATAATGGATATTCATATTCTTGAAGATTTGTATAAATTATAATTACAGAGGTGTTATGCCCAGAAATTGTATTTACACAGAAGCCATGAAGGGCTACTTCGTACACGATACAATTACACGACACAGAAGTACACGACACAATTACACGACACGAACATTTAGTTTTTGAACTTTTGGTGGACAGAAACAGAGAAGTACATTAGTTTGGCACAAAACTTGACAAACAAAAAATTAGTTTTGGTGCTTCTGTTACATCGTTTAACGATTGAAATCCAATTTCTTAGTTTGTTCTTTACTGAACGAATTCATGAACTATGCAACATTATACGAGTTGCTACACGAATTTATTTAGGGGTGTATTCAATTTATTTATTTATTTTATCGGAAAGCGTAATGTTCAAATTTTTAATAAATGCACGAAAATACGAAAGTAACATCGTCTTAAAATTGTTTAGTGAACTCCGATCAATTAACTTGTATGAAAAATTTCAAGTTGGATGTCGGAAATAAATGTAACATTTTATAGGCCAAGTTGATGTGGGAATAGCCGAATAGGACATAAGTGTTCATGTATACAACAAATGTGATGTAAACTTGGGTCGTAAAATATCCAAACCTATAAAATACTTAGAAATGAGCATAGACAAAGACATTAGTGGTGACATATTTCCCTTAAGAATGGGAAAGTAAAAGAGAAAAGAGATAAAATAGGAAAAGGGTAACAGCAGATAGGTCATTTTGAACTGCAGATTCGCCTAAGAATTTGTTGTTAATGGCCTATCTGTCACCTGAAAGATCTCTCTTTTGACCCTTCAATTTTGATTTGAGTTCTATATATGATCCATGCAAGAAATGGACACAAATTTGAACATATTGACTGATTATTTTGATTGTTTTCTGAATCATTTTGTTTTTCTTGAATAGTTATATTCTTGATTTTTTGCAAACCTCCAAGAAATCTTAAGATATAGCTGCTTACTCCAAGAAATATTCAATTTTGCTTAGAAAATTATCTGGGGTCTCTCCATTTTTGATTTAAATTTATTATGCAAATATGGGTGCATGTGTTTCTTGTCATACGAGAACTCAAAGAAATTATGGGTTCCGAGTTGTGATCCCTAACCCGGGACAAAGAGAGATTGATGGTGACAGTGAGATAACCTATGGAGATTATGGGTCAAGAATAAGGGTAAAAGGATCCTCTAAATGTACGTCCATGTTTTCTCAACGAGGTACAAAAGGGATTAATCAAGATGCTATGACAGTGTGGGAGGTAATTAATAAGCCATTTTCTTTCTCTTCTTTGTAGCATAGCATGTGTTTTTCTATGAAATTTTGTTGTTTAGTTGCTTCAAACTCATTTGCTTGAATATAAATGCTACTTTGCTGCAAATTTTCCTTGCAACCAATCTGTTGAAGATGTTATTAGCTAATTTATGACCGGTATATAGTGTCTCGAAGATTAAGAAGTTTTTACTGTATGTGATTTTTTTCTGCTCCTCAGAACTTTGCTGGTCATGAAGATACAATATTCTGCGGTGTGTTTGATGGACACGGTCCATTAGGTCACAAGGTGGCACAACATGTGCGCAACAATTTACCCTCAAAGATTTCGTCAACATTAATTGATCAAAGTAGTATGATCGAAGACATAAACTCTGATGATCATGTTCAAGATATTCATCACGAGCCTGTCTGTAATTCAGTGAAGGAAAGTGTTCTTCAGTCTTTCAAAGGCATGGATGAGGATCTTGAAGTTGATTGTGATATCGATAGCATCTGTAGTGGCACAACAGCAGTGACGGTGCTTAAAAAGGTGCGATTTGATTATGCAACCTCTCAGTAATTAAATCAACTAATCACGAATGTAGGCATTGGTTCACTTTCTTTTTCTGTTTCTTTGATTTCCAGGGTAGACATTTATTGGTTGCAAACTTGGGGGATTCTCGTGCTGTTCTTTGTACAAGAGACAAGAAAGATAAACTGAGCCCTGTTCAAATCACCGTGGATTTGAAACCAGATCTTCCAAGTAGGTTCTGTAATATCCTTTTTTTTAACATGATAGGAAAAGAAATGTTCATTTCTGAATGTCAATGTAAATTATTGAGACAAATATTTTTGTTCAGGTGAATGCAAAAGAATTAAAAAGTGCAATGGTAGAGTTTTTCCAATGGAGGATGAACCAAGTGTATTTAGGGTCTGGAGGCCTGATCAAGATGCTCCGGGTCTAGCCATGGCAAGGGCTTTTGGAGATTTTTGCTTAAAAGATTTTGGACTGATATCAGTTCCTGAAATCTATTACAGAGAGCTCACAGAAAAGGATGAATTCTTGGTCCTAGCAACAGACGGGGTAAGCACAGCAGAATCTAAAGCTAATTGAGTAGTTAATTGGCTTATACTTCTCAACGGAATTCCTATCTCGTTCTGATTTACGTAACACTTCAGATAATTATTTTATTTTATATAAAAAATAACTGAAAACAGTCTTATTAGCGAGACGACAATGCAATATATTGGCGTGTTTGGGCTATTTCAAGATTTTAATAGAAATGCCTTGATTACGTGGTTGTTAGTTTGCACTGTAGTAGTAATATAATAATAACATGCAGTTATATAATTAAGAATTCTATCGACTTAATCTGTGTTTTTGACTCAGATATGGGATGTGCTATCAAATAAGGATGTCATTCGTATTGTTTCCTCAGCAAGTAAACCATCAATAGCAGCAAGATTATTAGTTACTCACGCTGTTCGAGCATGGAGATACAAATACCCATATTCTAGAATAGATGATTGTACTGCTATATGTTTATTTTTCAAACGCGAGGTAGCACATTTAACCAAATCCACGTTGGAGAAAACTCAATTCAGTCCGAGTAATTCACAACTTGGTCCTGACCCTGAAGCTAACGACTTGGCTAGTGACGATGGACTTGAAACTGTATTAAATTGTGAGATGCCATCTACAAGAGACCAGAATAGTCGTCGACATCTAGCAACAATTCATGAAGGAAAATATGCTACACAGGATTATATTTCTGCAGAAACTCATCGAGATGGCCTCATTCCACATAGACAGCCAGGAGATTGTATTTGTGAACAACTGGTTTAGCCTCTTGATATAAATTAGATTCTTGTGTAATAGTAGTGACATTCTTGAATCTTGATCCTTGTCTCTGGAGCTAAGAAATGTTTTGATATCCACTTGATCCTTGTCTCTTTTCTTAAGGACTCATATTCTACTGTTTCTTGTCCGTTTGCTACTCAGGCTTAGATATGTAAAGGATAATTGGATACTGATGTGTACATTTTTGGCTTGTGCTCAAATTACACATGAAATTTAGAACCTCGTGACATTCAGTCATTAATCAAGAAACACATAAATTCAGTGCCTTGCTTAAAGAGTACTGTTTAAATAGCTGTCTGGTTGGCGCATACTCTTGATAATGTTCACGTTACCTTGAGTATGGAGTTTGGAAGAACTTAAAAAACTTTTGGATGGCAAGGACAACCAATGAGAAGGCAATGGCTCGTTAAACAAGTCCGCGGAAGGAAATTGAATGGTGCTAATGAACCCTTGCTGCAACTGATATTTTATCAATTTCTCTGTGACAAGTCCTCTAATGAAACATATGATTGTAGACCATATACATTGCAGATTAAATGTCACGATATATGGTATAAATAACCGGGGATAAGTCTCAAACATGTAATTCACTGAGCTAAGAATCCAATTAAACTAATTCATAGAATGTATTATGCATTATGTCTCAGCTTTCGTATCCCTATCAGAGCATCTCCAACCCCTTCTAACCCTTAGCTAAAATTCACAGCTGGCAGCCAAACAGTACTGATTATAGCCAACAGCTCCAATATTGACATGTCCAACCGATGATTCCCCTTAGCTTAAA
>PHNY01226090.1:0-13711 GCA_003724115.2 Anethum foeniculum
CTTGGGAAGAAGAGATTGCGCCTAATATAGATTTCATCTTTTCTCCTTACTTTTACATCATGTTTACATACTATAGTGTATTGTTTTCTTTTGAGATGATGAACTGATTTCCTCTCTAGGCCTTTAATGGATTCTTTTGTTAATATATATGTTGTATTATTTTCTCTCTGTTTTTCTGATCGTATTAGTTGTTTATATTGTTTTGTGTTTAATTTTCTCAAAGATTTATCACCCTTGAGATTAATTTTGTAAGTTAGGCGGACTTGGAAGAGAAACCCGATGTTAAGACCCAATCAATATATCTTAGGATTAATATTTATATTAATTTGTGGTTAGTATAGGAACATACCTAAACACCCAAAGAAGTCCAATCAAGACGAAATTTAATGTTGTTTATGCTTTTAAATTCTACATAAGAATGTGATGACCGGTATTTGTGATCTCTATATTTATGAATATATATATATATATATATATATATATATATATATATATAAATGTATATACTTTAATGTATGTGTGACATTACGTGCTTGTGTGAATTAAATTTAATAGTGTATATTAAATAATATGTTTTATACGAAATTTTATAATTAATAATTCTTATTTAATTAATTTTCAAATATTTGTTAAAGGTGTTAGATCATGCAAAATTTTCTTATAAATCTTATGTGATCAAGTATTTGTGAAAATGATTTTGTAAAATTTCTCAAATCTTAAATTATTTTATGGTGTAACTTTTGTGATTTGTGATTTTTTTTCTTTATTTTTAAAAGTCATTCTTTTAAATAGTATGTAAACTTTAGAATAAACATTTGTAGATTACAAGTCTACCCTTGCATGCATTTTTCCATCCAACTAGAGTTAAGGGCATTGGTGTCATTTCTAACCCCACTAACACTTATTTTACATGCCAAATTACCTATAAAACCTTGCATACAAATTCTCTTAGCATTATTGGTAGGGAAAATCTTGTCATTTCAAACTCCACTATCATTTGAATCAAATAAAAATCAAAGAAGTGATCATTCTATCACTTTAACACACACCAACACTTATCTCTCTCTCCTTCTCTCTCTCTTTCTCTCTCGGCTGAAGCCCCTACCCCATCCCCTTGTTCATTTTTTTTTCATTTTGTTCATCAATCTTCACCAAAAATTCACTCCCATACACTTTGTTCACTTGGTTAGTAAGTATATTATGTTATATATTTTGTTTGAAGCTTGCATGTTGAGATCAAAGTTAGCCAAGGAGAAAAGCCTTGATTCTTATGAGTTTAAGGTTTGATCCATAAGGCACATTAAGAGTGTGTGATGACCAAAGGTTGAGTGTTTACACTCCCATATCATGGCATCATACTACTCCCTACCATTCGGCCATCACTCCCTAGGAGCCGAATGGAATGAGTTGTTAGTGGTGAAATTTAATTGAAGAAGTTGTGTGAAAATCTTGTTTTGAGTGATGTTTATGAGTATGCTTTTGCATGTTAGCTTAAAGGATGTTTTCATGATAAAATTTTTAGTTTAAACTCTTGCATGCTATAAGTTTTTATGGATATAGTCTAGTTAATAGATGCATGTTAGTTTTGATAAGCAAAGTATGATATTTGAGTGTGTTTTGAGAAGTTGGACAAATGTCGACTAACAGTTGAGTTTATAGATTCGATTTTTTTTGCATACTATGGATCTCGTTTTGTTCTTGTTAAATATGGATGTGCTATATTGTTAAGTGAAATTTTCAGTAGATGCCATGTTTTAATTCGAAATTTATGATGCAAAATTTAAGGACATTTTCGAAATCAAGAGCTATGTACTAGTATGATTTCATGCCTACTTGCTATTCGATTTTTATTATTTTTGGTATGCAAGATGATCTTATTTGATAGTTGATATAAAGTTTAAGATTGTTAGTGTACAAATATTGAATGATCTTGCTTGGTTGGGTTTAATTCGAAGAGAGTTAAGGTGGAATAGTTGATTTTGGTTGAAGTAGTGAGTTAGAGTTTTGGTNCTTTTGTGAAGATTCTGGAAGGCAAAAGATCTGTATAGTTGGGGTTATGTTTGGGCTTGAGTTCAGTAGCCATTGGTTTGGGAAAAGTTGGAGTGTTGGTTGGTTCAAGGGTGCAAACCCGAGAGCAACCAAAACAGGGGACAGTCTGGTTGTCTTGTGTTTATGGCTTGGCATAGGATTGTTATAGGTAGTTATCTCTTGAACTTTGGTTTATATCAGTGCAATGAAGTCTTAGGAAGGTTACCAAGTCATTTAGGTTGGTTATAGGTTAGGATAAGAGGGTTTAAAGTCGACCAAAACAGGGCAGTTTGGTAGATAAGGCAGGGCAGATTTTTGTCGACTTTCATTGGAGCCATAGGAAGGCCTATGTGAGGCCTTGATGTCAAATCAAGTCTAGGGGTTAGTTTTATATCTTAAGAGTATGGGGGAGTTTGATTTGAGTGAAGGCCCAAAGTGTATAGAGCTGTGGAGCCGAGGCACGCCATGGAGGTACCAAGGGGTGCATACGGGTAGATGCTTGGTATAGAAAGGTTTAAGAGTTTCTTTTGGAGTAATCTAATGGTGTCAGATGTTTATAGGATAATTATAGGACTGTAGAAGCCAATGTATTGGTATGGTTGTAGATATTAAGGATTAGACGCCTAGGATCATAGCATTTTGAGGCCATAAAGGAGAATATAGGAAGCGTCTTAGTAACCAAGAGTAGTAGGTCCAAGATCATTCAATGTTTGTGTGTTATTTGTAAATGTGATTATGTGATTAAATGTGTATAAGTAATTATGTGATATGAATGTTAGATTATAGGTTATAGTTGGGCTTACATGATTTTGTTTTGAGTTGCACTAAGCGTAAATAGTGAGATATTCGTGTATTGCGTGAAGGATCGTTAGTAATGAGATTTATTATAACTTTTGTAGGTTCCGGAGAAGATAAGGGGAAGACTCTTTCCAACAAAGTCGAGTAATAACTAGGTTGACCAAGGACGCTTAGGAAAGGCAAGTCCTCTCGCCTTTACCTTGAACGAAACTATTTTACATTCGGTTATTTCATTATTTTAATTCGATATCTTGTTATTCATTGAGCCATGTGATACCTTGATAAAGATCTTGATCTTATGATTTCCTTCGTAATTAGACAAGTTTACTCTTGAACGATTTAATACCCTTGATTCAGTACTCTTTTGATAAACTATTGCTTTTGATAATACGACTAGCATGATTCTAGATTTCACTTCGATAAGCATTTTAAATTCCATATTCCTTTGATCTATATTGACATGATTTAGCTTAATACCTCGTTAATTCGAAATCCCATGTTTGTTTATGATCCTTTAAAAGTTATCCCTCGGCATCAACTTTTGAAAAATTGATTTATAAAGAACAATGGTAAACGAATAAAGCATTTTCTTGTGAATGGTGAATTGGACTAAGACGCAGGTCCCTTTCACACTGATATTATTAGGCTTAAAAGCTGCCTAGGGATAGAACCCAGCGAGGTTCGGGATTACTTCGCGGCTGATCACCGGCTGTAATCCGTAGCGTCGTAAAATGATTTTTGGAATGATAATTGGATTTGGAAATGTTTTATAAATTGATGCCAGTTACCTTACCCCCATGTTTCGAATGATAACTTATGAATATTGTTTCTTTTATGGTACTTGCTGAGCATTTGGCTCACTTCTTGCTATTTACCCTGTTATTTCAGCTAGCAAGCATGGTTAGACTGAAGAAGACCGCTCGTAAGTACTTGAATGGAGATGCTGAGTCCTATGTGAGAGCTCAAGTAGAAAATGATCATTTTTTGAGGAACGGTAGTATTGTATAATCTATGATGTAATAGTTGATAAGGTTGGGCTACTCCAAACTCTAAACTTTGTGATCTTTGGGTTGTGTAGAGATTTGTAATTCAGTATGTAAATATTCTGTTAATTTATCTTTTGTTAAGTTGGGTTGTGACAGCATTTGGTATCAGAGCTAAGGTTTAGAGTCCCTGGACAGCCCAAATGGGTTATAGGGTATATTATATATATATATATAAAGATATTAGCAACCGACTCAGAAGTCTATACCTACACTCTCGAATACTACTATATATATATATATATATATATATATATATATATATATATACTTTGGCAACAACGTGCACATTCGTCATCGCCCACTACTCCAGCTAACATCATAACTTTCTCCTTGTACGCTGATTTGAGGCTCGAGTTTGATAGGCTCCAAGGCAAGTATGAGCGGCCGTTGGAATGACTAGACGAAGTGTACCTGGATGTCCAGCCAGTTGGAGATCAGCCTAAGGCATGGTTGACCGCGAGACTTGAGTCCCTGAGGCAGTATGTCAACACCAAGCTTAGGGAGATGCCTGAACACCGAGACCGCTCCAGCCAGTATACCATGCAAATGGTAGCAGATGAGCTCCAGTGCGTAGTGAATACACTTAAGGAGGAGGGCAGCTCCGGAAACTCCGATGGCCCGACCCAGTGAAGAGGAGCTTTAGTTTCATTTCCTTATCCAGTTGGCTATTTTAGTTGTTGTAGTGATTTTCGAAACCTCGTAGCATCCCTTGTATTTTCCTCTAGAACTATGATGTTATTTTCAGACTTTATTTGAATCGTGTTGTAACCTAACTTTGCTTTCGAGTTATGCACTATCGTTATGTTTAATTTGAATTGCTCTTTTGTTGTTATATTCAGAATTTTCTTTCCATAACCTTTACTATTAACATTGAAACCTGTGCATGATCATATCCACTTTATAACATTCTAACTTTGTAATACCTAAATTTTCATATCTGTTTTATTATAACCTCTATTTCAGAATCATGCCACCTAAAAAAAAGAAGTAGACAAGTACCTCTACAACAACCACAATAGACCCCAATATACTTCGAATGTTGGAAACCTTGCAACAACAGACAAATGCAATAGCTGAACAACCACGAACTCTTCAACAAAGATTCCAACATCAAGAAAACCCTGAACCACAACCACCACCAGAACCACCAGTACCCCCTCGACAGACAGTAACCTTTAAAGCTTTTCCAAATGCAAATCCACCTGCTTTTCATGACACTATTGACCCAGTGTGGCCAATACTTGGATAGAGAAATGGAAAGGGCTTTTGAGTTGGTTCAGTTAGGAGAGGAACAAAAGACTGTGTATGCTACTTACTTTCTGAAGGGTGAAGTTATCTATTGGTGGGATTCAGTTCGAGCTTTGGAAGAAGTTCAACCAGTTACTTGGGAGAGATTTAAGGAACTATTTCTAGAGACGTATTATCCTAGGTATATGTGGAATCAAATGGAATTAAAATTTCTGGACTTGAAGCAAGGAAGTATGACTGTTTTGGAATATGAGAAGAAGTTTATAAAATTGTCAAGGTTTGCGACCAAGTATGTAAGGACAGAGGAAGAGAAGGCACAGAGATTTCAACACGGATTGGACTATTGGATTCGAGATAAAGTGTCAATGTTTGAGATCACCACTTATGCAGGAATAGTGCAGAAGGCATCATTGATTGAGAGTAATGGAATACGGAATATGTTGGAAAGATAAAACAAGAAGAGGAAGATAGTTTTCCACAGGGATAGACTAGAATCAGGAAGTCAACAAGATGGGAGCGTAAAGAAATTTTAGTACAATAAGGGTGAAAACTCACAAAAGAGAGGAGAAATGATCAGGAAACGGGATAACAAAGGAGGTTATCAACAGAATCAAGGTCATTCAGGAGAGGATAGACCACCAAGGACTAAATGTAGACACTGTGGAAGGAAACATCTAGGAGTGTGCAATAAGCTAAGCATGACTTGTTATCGATGCAACCAGAAGGGTCATTTGGATAATGAATGCAAAGTTCAGAAACCAGGAGTCACCTATTACAAGTGTGGAAAGACAGGGCATATTTCCAGAGAATGCAAGTCACCCGGACCAATCAAGCAAATGATGAGCGTAGCAACCACCAGTTCAACTGTTCCAACAGAGATATTGGCACTACTACCACCATCCACAGTAGTTCCACAAGCAAGGACGTTTGATTTGAAGCTGAAGGATGCAGTTCAGAACTCAGAGGTGATAGCAGGTAAACTTTTGCTGAATAATATTGAAGCTAAGGTATTGATTGATTTAGGAGCTACAAGATCTTTCATTTCAGAAACTTTTTTTGATAGAATAAAATGTGATAAAATGACTATGAGAGAAGAAATGAATGTAGTAATTGTAAATCAGGAGAAGGTCCCTGTAAATAAATTTTACCCTCAGTGTGAGATCGATATTTCTGGACATAAGTTTTTAGTGGATCTGATACTCTTTAAATTGGGGGAATTTGATATAATTTTAGGGATGGATTGGTTAGGAAAGAATAATGCTCAGATTGCCTGTAGATCTAAGAAGGTGTATTCAAAAGCGGAGAATGGGAAGAAGATAGTATTTGAAGGTTAGAGGAAAGAACGATTGTTCCTTACAGTCGTTCAAGCTAATAGATTACTTAGGAAAGGTTGCGAAGCATTTTTAGCATATGTTGTGGATTCAAAGAAAGAAGTTTCCAGCTTAGAAGAAACCCCAGTGGTTAGAGAATTCTCAGATGTGTTTCCAGAAGAATTACCAGGGTTACCGCCAGACCGAAAAATTGAGTTTGAGATTAATCTTGCTCCAGGCACGAAACCAGTTTCTAAGGCACCATATAGGATGGCACCAGCAGAAATGAAATAATTGGCAAGCCAGTTACAAGAACTTTTGAATAAAGGGGTTATAAGGCCCAGTACATCACCCTGGGGAGCACCATTGTTGTTTGTGAAGAAGAAGGATGGAAGCATGAGGCTATGCATATATTATTGGGAATTAAATAAGATGACAATCAAGAACCGATACCTGTTACCAAGGATAGATGATTTGTTTGATCAATTAAAAGGAGCCAAGTGTTTTTCCAAGATTGATCTGAGATCAGGGTACCATCAGTTGAAGATCAGATCAGAAGATTGAAGATCAAATCAGAAGATATTGCAAAGACGGCATTTAGGACGAGATATGGATATTATGAGTTTTTAGTAATGCCTTTTGGTTTAACTAATGCCCCTGCATCTTTCATGGATCTGATGAATCGAGTTTTCAAGAAATACTTGGATAAGTTCATAGTGGTGTTCATAGATGATATTTTAATATATTCGAAGACAGAAGAAGATCATATGTAACATCTGTGGATAGCTTTGGAAATCCTCAGACAAGAATTGTATGCAAAATTTTCCAAGTGTGAGTTTTTGTTAAAGGAAGTTCAATTTTCGGGACATATTATTGGAAGTGAAGGAGTTAGAGTGGACCCCACAAAGATTGAAGCGGTTATGAGTTGGGAAAGGCCAAAGACACCCACGGAAGTGAGAAGTTTTCTGGGATTGGAAAGATATTATAGAAGATTCGTAAAAGATTTCTCAAAGATTGCCACCCCATTAACTAAGCTGACAAGAAAGAATCAAAGATTTGAATGGAGTGCAGAATGTAAAGAAAGTTTTCAAGAACTGAAGCAGAGATTGGTTACAGCCCCGGTATTGGTATTACCTGACAATCAAGGAGAATTTTGTGATGTATAGTGATGCTTCACAAAAAGGTTTAGGCTATTTTCTAATCCAACACAACAAGGTGATTGCCTATGCATCAAGACAGTTAAAACCTCATGAGCTGAAATATCCTACCCATGACCTGGAATTGGCAGCCATAGTATTCGCACTCAAGATATGGAGACACTATTTGTATGGAGNGATGTGTGAAATCTATATCGATCATAAGAGCTTAAAGTACATATTTACTCAGAAGGAACTCAACATGAGCTAACAGAGATGGTTGGAACTAATAAAGGATTATGACTGCTCGATACATTATCATCCTGGAAAAGCCAATGTAGTAGCTGATGCCTTGAGTAGGAAAGAGAAGTAGAATTCAAAATCAATACCAAAGGAATTATCCCAGGAGATCGAGGAATTTCAATTAGAACTTTGTGACTATTGAAAGGTAGAAGAAATATGTTGTGCCATTACCTTTCAGCCAGAATTGTTGGAAAAGATAAGGAAATGTCAAGAGGAGGTCATGTATCGAGGGAATAATCAACTAACCGGAGAAGAAGTAAGCACACAAAAAGATGATCAGGGTATACTAAGGTTTTCGTCAAGAATCTGGATTCCTCCAGTGACAAAATTAAAGAATGAGATATTACATGAGGCACACAACTCTAGATTTTCAGTTCATCCTGGAAGCACTAAGATGTATCAGGATTTAAAGAAGAGATATTGGTGGCCAAATATGAAAAGAGAAATTGCAGAATGGGTCTCCAAGTGTTACACTTGTCAAAGGGTAAAAGCAGAACATCAGAAACCGAGCGGATTGATTCAACCTTTAAAGATTCCAGAATGGAAGTGGGAAAATATTGCCTTGGATTTCATAGTGGGTTTACCTCGAACAAAACATGGGCATGATGCTATCTGGGTTATAGTAGACCGTCTTACAAAGTCAGTGAATTTTCTTCCAATTAGTGAGAAGTCTTCTTTGGATAGATTGGTTCATTTGTACGTACGCGAGATTGTATTACGTCATGGTGTACCTGTATCAATAGTTTCGGATCGAGATCCGCGCTTCAATTCAAGATTTTGGAGACAATTTCAGGAAAGTCTTGGCACGAAACTCAATATAAGCACGGCATACCACCCACAAACTGATGGTCGAAGTGAGTGAACTATACAGACTTTTGAAGATATGTTGTGTAATTGTGTAATCAATTTTTTAGGAAGTTGGGATGATCATTTGCCACTTGTAGAATTTTCATACAATAACAGTCACCACTTCAGTATCGACATGCCGCCATATGAAGCTCTATATGGAAGAAAATGTAGGCCGTCAACAAATTGGGATGAAGTGGGAGAAGGAAGGATTCTCGGCCCGGAATTGGTTCAACAAATGAAGGAAACTGTCACGTTAATCAAGAAAAGAATGATTGCTGCTCAAGATAGACAACTGAAGTATGCGAATCCTGCTCGAAAGGAAGTAAAGTTTCAAATAGGGGAAGCAGTGTTACTTAAGGCGTCACCTTGGAAAGGGTTGACCATATTTGGAAAGAAAGGAAAGTTAGCGCCGTGATATATAGGCCCTTTTAAAATTTTAAGTCAAGTAGGGAAAGTTGCTTATGAATTAGCTTTGTCGCCGCAGTATCAGCACATTCATAATGTATTTCATGTGTCATTGCTTAAGAAGTATAATCCGGATGTCAATCATGTGATAGAGTTTGAACCGATAGAGATTCAGGAAGATTTGTCCTATGTAGACCAACCTGTTCAGATACTCGACTGGCAAGAAAAGAGTCTTAGAAAGAAATCGGTGAAATTAGTGAAGGTCCTTTGGAGAAATCCTAAAGTTGAAGAGTCAACGTGGGAATTAGTGTCTGATATGCGAGTTCAATATCCTCATTTATTTTCGTAGATTATGAGGATAGAATCTTTTAAGGGGGGGAGGATGTGAGTATTTGTGATCTCTATATTTATGAATATATATATATAAACGTATATACTTTAATATATGTGTGACATTACGCGCTTATGTGAACTAAATATAATAGTATATATTAAATAATATGTTTTATACGAAATTTTAGAATTAATAATTCTTATTTAATTAATATTCAAATATTTGTTAAAGGTGTTAGATCATGCAAAATTTTCTTATAAATCTTATGTGATCAAGAATTTTTGAAAATGATTTTATAAAATTTCTAAAATCTTAAATTATTTTATGGTGTAACTTTTGTGATTTGTGAATTTTTATCTTTATTTATGAAAGTCATTCTTTTAAATAGTATGTAAACTTTAGAATAAACATCTGTAGATTACAAGTCTACTCTTGCATGCATTTTTCCATCCAACTGGAGTTAAGGGCATTGGTGTCATTTCCAACCCCACTAACACTTATTTTACATGCCAAATTATCTATAAAACCTTGCATGCAAATTCTCTTAGCATTATTGGTAGGGACAATCTTGTTATTTCAAACTCCACTATCATTTGAATCAAATAGAAATCAAAGAAGTGGTCATTCTATCACTTTGACACACACCAACACTAATCTCTCTCTCTCTCTCTCTCTCTCTCGCGGCCGAAGCCCCTACCCCATCCCCTTGTTCATTTTTTTTTCATTTTGTTCATCAATCTTCAACCGAAATTCACTCCTATACACTTTGTTCACTTGGTTAGTAAGTATATTATGTTATATATTTTGTTTGAAGCTTGCATGTTGAGATCAAAGTTAGCCAAGGAGAAACGCCTTGATTCTTATGAGTTTAAGGTTTGATCCATAAGGCACATTAAGAGTGTGTGATGACCAAAGGTTGAGTGTTTACACTCCCATATCATGGCATCATACTACTCCATTCGGCCATGACTCCTTAGGAGCCAAATGGAATGAGTTGTTAGTGGTGAAGTTTTATTGAAGAAGTTGTGTGAAAATCTTGTTTTAAGTGATGTTTATAAGTATGCTTTTGCATGTTAGCTTAAAGGATGTTTTCATGATGAAATTGTTAGTTTAAACTCTTGCATGCTATAAGTTATTATGGATATAGTCTTGTTAATAGATGCATGTTAGTTTTAATAAGCAAAGTATGATATTAGAGTATGTTTCAAGAAGTTGGACAAATGTTGACTAAAAGTTGAGTTTATGGCTTCGATTTGTTTTACATGCTATGGATCCTGTTTTGTTCTTGTTAAATATGGATGTGCTATATTTTTAAGTGAAATTTTCAGTGGATGCCATGTTTTAACTCAAAATTTATGATGCAAAACTTAAGGACATTTTCAAAATCAAGAGCTATGTACTAGTATAATTTCATGCCTACTTGCTATTCGATTTTTATGATTTTTGGTATGCACGATGATCTTATTTGATAGTTTATATAAAGTTTAAGATTGTTAGTGTACAAATATTGAATGATCTTGCTTGGTTGGGTTTAATTCGAAGAGAGTTAAGGTGGAATAGTTGATTTTGGTTGAAGTAGTGAGTTAGAGTTTTGGTNTTGTTGTGAAGTTTTTGGAAGGCATAAGATCTGTATAGTTGGGGTTATGTTTGGGCTTAAGTTCAGTAGCCATTGGATGGGGAAAAGTTGGAGTTTTGGTTGGTTCAAGTGTGCAAACCCGAGAGCAACCAAAACAGGGGACAATTTTGTTGTCTTGTGTTTATGGCTTGGCATAGGATTGTTATAGGTAGTTATCTCTTGAACTTCGGTTTATATCAGTGCAATGAAGTCTTAGGAAGGTTACCAAGTCATTTAGGTTGGTCATAGGTTAGGATAAGAGGGTTTAAAGTGGACCAAAATAGGACAGTTTGGTAGATAAGGCAGGGTAGATTTGAGTCAACTTTCATTGGAGCCATAGGAAGGCCTATGTGAGGCCTTGGTGTCAAATCAAGTCTAGGAGTTAGTTTTATTTCTTAAGAGTGTGGGGGAGTTGGATTTGAGTGAAGGCCCAAAGTGTATAGAGCTGTGGAGTCGAGGCACGCCATGGAGGTACCAAGGGGTGCATTCGCGTAGATGCTTGGTATAGAAAGGTTTAAGAGTTTCTTTTGGAGTAATCTAAGGGTGTCATGATGTTTATAAGATAAGTATAGGACTGTAGAAGGCAATGTATTAGTATGGTTGTAGATATTAAGGATTAGACGCCTAGGATCAAAGCGTTTTGAGACCATAAAGGAGAATATAGGAAGCGACCTAGTAACCAAAAGTATTAGGTCCAAGATCATTCAATGTTTGTGTGTTATTTGTAAATGTGATTATATGATTAAATGTGTATAAGTAATTATGTGATATGAATGTTAGATAATATGTTATAGTTGTGCTTACGTGATTTTGTTTTGAGTTGCACTAAGCGTAAATAATGAGATATTCGTGTATTGCGTGAGTAGTAATGAGATTTACTATAACTTGTGTAGGTTTCGGAGAAGATAAAGGGAAGACTCTTGCCATCAAAGTCGAGTAATCACTAGGTTGACCAAGGATGCTTAGAAAAGGCAAGTCCTCTCGCCTTTACCTTGAACCGAACTATTTTACATTCTGTTATTTCATTGTTTTAATTCGATACCATTTTAATCATTGAGCCATGTGATACCTTGATAAAGATCTTGATCTTATGATTTCCTTCGTAATTAGACAAGTTTAATCTTGAACGATTTAATACCCTTGATTCAGTACTCTTTTTATAAACTATTGCTTTTGATAATACGACTAGCATGATTCTAGATTTCACTTCGATAAGCATTTTAAATTCCATATTCTTTTGATCTATATTGACATGATTTAGCTTAATACCTCGTTAATTCGAAATCCCATGTTTGTTTATGATCCTTTAAAAGTTATCCCTCGGCATCAACTTTTGAAAAATTGATTTATAAAGAATAATGGTAAATGAATAAAGCATTTTCTTGTGAATGGTGAATTGGACTAAGACGCAGGTCCCTTTCACACTGATATTATTAGGCTTAAAAGCTGCCTACGGATCCCACCCAAAATTTGTTAGAACCCGACGAGGTTCGGCTGTGACACCCTCCCAACCAGGGGCCTAGATTGGGGAGTCACAAACCACTAACAAACATAAACCTTTAACAATAAATATAAAAGCATACAGACCTTGCCCTTTACACTACAGGACCTTTAACAGGTAATGGTATGAACAACAACCAAAAGAATATTATGACAACCTTTATAAATATAAACTTCGATGAGAAGTTAAACCTAATCTTCCAAAAGATTATAACCGCTAATCAACATCCTTTCCCAAAAGCTATCATCTATGTTAGGTCCATTGAGAGGGCTATATTAAGCTTGAAGGGGGGTTGAATAGCTTAATTACCAATTTAAAAATTATTATGGCATTTTAAAAATATTTATCCCCTTTTAAATATTTTACCGTATAGTTATGTAAGTCGTCAGTGCGGAAATGAAAGACAAGCAAAAGTAAATACCACACATGAGATTTTATCCTAGTTCATGATGGCGCAACCTCTAGTAGATCCGATAACCCCTACTTCAGTCCCCGAGCTCCTCTCCCGGACTCGAGATTTCCCTTATAATAAACTCGCTCCTTTAGTAGGCGGAGAAGCCTTTACAACCCTAGAAGTATTTGTCTTGGTGTGTAACACAAGGGTCACCACCTCAAAATAAATGTATAAACCTACACAACTTATCTTAGACAATAACTCCTCGCTATTTCTTCAAAGTTAATGTAGAACCCTTGGTGTAGTCTTTGTCCTTCCTCGCTTTTGTCGATCTTGGATCTTAGGTCTTAGGTCTTGGGTCTTTCCTCTTCTTCACGGTGCAAAGACTACTAACTCCCCGTTAGTACGTCTAGGACTTGGGTCTAAGAACGAGAATCACCTCACTTCATTTCACCTCACTGCAAAACTTAGAAGACAATATCTACGAAACAAATAACCCTTTTATAAAAAGTAAGTTTGGACTAGAATAATTCTATCTAGCCCGAGATGACTTAAATATTCTTCAAAGAATATTTATGCTTGTATATTTTCTTAAGATATTAATTTATGGGCAAAGTATATTTAAATTATTACTCCAAGTAAATAAAGTTAAGTGTGGGAGTAATAAATATTAAAGTCCTTTAAGTTTTATAACTTAAGGCTTTATAATTGTATACTTCCTTTTGACTTTAATAAATGTCAAAG
>PHNY01226110.1:0-10564 GCA_003724115.2 Anethum foeniculum
CACTTAGCTGTTAGAAACTGCTCAAAACTCCAAAAAGTTTTGAGATTTACATTCAACCCCCCTTCTGTAAATCTCATTGTTAGTTCATTGTAGAATAACACTAGATCGTTTAGATATTGAAGTAATTTTATTAAAAGCGAAATGTATAACTAGATTGTTTAAATATTGAACTAAATTTTTTACTAAGATGTTATTGAAATATTTGGATTAGATAATAACAAGTAATTCATTATTGCAATACTTAGATATAAATTATTTATTATTTTCACATAATATTATATATTAAGATTAAAAATACTAATATAACTTTAATATTAATATATTAAATAATAATAAATGTCATGAGAAATAAATTTGAAATATTAAAAATGAAAATATATGCATTGAACATGTTATAAGCTAGTTATGTTAATTCAATTATAACAAGTTTAGTTGTGATATTTTCAGTACCATAATGCTATAATAATTTGTAATATATTTATTTGCCTAAATTAGGATTTAGTGTCAAAAATTATTAATTTCTAATCATGTGATGATAACATTGTTTATTTAATCTTGATTTATCTTTTATTTATCGTAAATTATTTTTTGATTTCAATTTTATTTTTAAAATAATTTTGGTAGATTGTTCCAGTATAGAGTTTTTTTTCTTTTTCTTTAATTTGCTTGTTAATAATTTTATGATATTAAAATTTAAAATTTTTAAATAAATTTTGGAAGTGTTTTGTTTCAAAAGGAAGAAGTCGAGTCGGATAGAAAATTGTTACTGGAATATAAATGAAAGAGTTTTCAGTTATATTAAATACATGACTTAAATTTTTTAATGAATTATATATATGTATAACTCTTATATAGTTATATTACGATTTACTCTTTAATTTAATTACTAATGTCTTTCAGTACCGATGAGTTTAAAAAAAAAAAAAAAAATCTCTTTCCTTACCGGCAATCCAGACGCCATTAATTCGGTCTAATACGTTATAAAATTGCATTAACATATTTAAATAAGGGAAGCATCTAGTAAGCGACCTAAAATAAAATTTTACGATTTTTAATCATTAAAATTTTTAAAAATATATATAAATACCACTCAACAATTATAAAAATATAAATACATATTTATAAAATATAATCGGTGTCCGAAATTAATTTATGAATCTGTCATTGCTTATGCATTACTCAAATTTCATTACTTCGACAGCGGATTAAACGAGACATGATCCAGTTAGGAAGTTGGTAAAAGACAATTTAAACGTGGACGAGAGACAAATAATTATTTGTACAGTAATATGTAGGCGTGAGGTCGATATTTGTTTGATATTGCATATGGCAATATGTGCCTTTTGCTTTGCGGTTATTCAGCGGTAGAAGATAGAAATGGATTTGAAATATCAAAGTTCAAAGCCTTGCGTTATTATTGAGTCTCTTTTGGTTGATTTGTCTTTTTCTTATGGAAGTTTCGTTTTTCGGTTTTTAGTTCATCTGTACTTGTTTTTAGGCGGCAACTAGAGGTTGCCTGCCTGCCTGTAATGATATTATTATATAACCAATTTTTTTAAAACATCTTTGCTGTTTAATTTCTTGATTATTAGTCATGCATTGTGTATAACCTTTGTTCCGGGGGAAAATGTTATTCTAAATTAAAAATCTACAAGTTCTATAAGATTCTGCTACAGCATACAAACTAAATTTTATTCTGTACTGCGTGCTGAACTGTGAGCATGGACCGGGCATATAAGTTTTGGTTCAATCTTAATATTATAAAAGTTAATTATTAAACTATTGAACATAAAAAATGTCTTACTACTTAATGAATTACTAAACTCAAAAAAAATTATCATACTTGTAATTGGAACATGAATTTTAACATAAACTATGGATTAATTCTATTTCTCAAATATTGACGTAAGCACAATATATTTTTTAATTAAAATTTTCTTTTCACCCATTTAGATCAGAGGACATCAACTTGTAACATATATTTACCCTATATTAAACGCAATAGACCGAGTCTATGACATGAATATCTCTAATAGTTTATAAAAATAAAAGTCAAAATCTGTTGTAGTTTGTAATTTAGTTAACTCTTACCTTTAATACCAATTTTTGATCATTCAAAATAAATATATAATAATTATTAGAATTAATATTAATACTAGATAATATTTCAAATTTTAATCAATCCTCTTAACAATATATTAAAATTGAATATTTATATTACAATTTTTATACGATCAACACAATTATTTTATTCAATCTTATTTCATCTAAAATAAATCTCTAATACTAAATTTCTTACTAACTAGCAATCTATTCTAAATTTATATTTATTAATATAGGCAAATGGTCAAATAGAAACTAAAATTAGAATAAAAACTAGAAACACGCATATTTTACACTACAACCCACTCCACTTTCACTTTAGTGCTACCAACCCCATCCACAAACACCGCCACTATCCCGCATCACTCCTGTTATCGTTATCCCCGCATTTTCCCTCTCTTCTACCTATTTTCCTCCCTTCATCTTTCCTGAATTTTTCTTTTTCCGACGACCTCACCCTCTATCTTCCCAACCTTTCCCTACATATAGTAATCACTGGAAATTTCAATTTTCTTTTTCGAAAATCAAGCACGGACCTTCATAGATTCACATAATATCACATCTTTCTCAATTGTAATGTGGTGATTAAGGGTGTTAAAGAATAAAAAACATTTTTTTTAATTTTGATGATAAGAATTAATGACTTTAATTAGTGATTTCTGTTTGAGATTGTGGTTATTGCACAGCAACGAGTGATTATAGTGAAATAGGAGGTAGTGTTGTAATGACTGTATATAATATATAAATATTATGTATCAATTTTTCGTGATTTTTATAAAATAATTTGGTGATTATTATAGCACTTATTAGTGATTTGTGTAAAATAAATTAGTGATTTCAACATTAATCCGTTTTTTTAGTAATATAAAATAGTGATTTCAGTTTATATCAGATATCGTGGTAATGATAGTGATGTTATATGTTTGTACATCTATTATCGTGTGTATAGAAAGATGAAGGTAGGAGAAGGGATCGTAGCTATCAAAACAACGATTAAATATTGGGTTGGGTCCCTGATGAGTTTAATTGCCGCTAATATATTTAAATTTGTAAAGAATAGACATAGTTTCTAGTTTCTATTTTAAGTTAGTTTTTATTAGCATTCAATCCATGTAATTAACTAATTATAAGTGTTTATGGAACTAACAAACACTCCGATAGTAGATAATTTTTTTCTCTTATGAGAGTCAGACGCCTCATCTTCCCTAACTCTAGCCGTCCCATCTTCTTGTTCATCCCTTCTACCCATCTCCGTCTTCATCTCTATTTTCATCCCCTTTCTTCATCCACACAACACTCTTTCTCTTGTTTTTAATTTTTATTAATAAATATCAGATTCTTCACTTTAGTATTCAGATCTGCTAAGGTTAAGAAACTCAGATTTTATAATAAAATTTGTTTCATTATGTTTGAGTCAATATTTGTGTGTTTGATTGTCTCACTTTGTGCGATGTGTCTCGCTTTATGCGATGTGATGATTGTTTTGAAAATGAATTTTATGGTGTATTGGGAGATCTGGATATCACACATCAACAACACTTTCGGCAGGTCTATAGCTGATGTCCGGCAGGTAGATAGCTGGGGTGTGTTTGGAACGGTAGTGAAAATCGCGTGTGCTCACCTCTCACAAAAAAATATTTGTTCATAACATAAGGCCTGCAACAGAGTGCTCTGAACATTACACTATCCATGAAATTAATGTGAGGGTCAATTGTGAAGCTACTGTTTTCAAGGGAGATGCAGGTTGGATTACTCGGGAAACCATTATCTTCATTTTTAATTTTCATAATATTTGTATTCAGTTAGTTAAGCAATCCGGAAACAGAGCGGCTAATTATTTAGCTCGTTTATTTATTTTTCAACCTGGTTGCATGATCAATTGGGGGTTTGTCCCGATTGAGTCTCTTTCAAGATGTTAATGAAATCTGCTTTAAATTTGGGGAAAAAAACTAATTATACGTGTCCTCGGCTGATTTGAAATGGTCAGGTAAACTCACTTCATATATAAACATGGCCCGCCAGCCTGAAGTCACATGTAATGTATGGACCCCCGCCCTTCTGTAGACTTTGAATCACAACTGCGTCAATCAAAATACATATCTAGACTTTAGACAATTAAGTAATTAACTACGCGGTGACGCAAAATATATATCTAGACTTTAGACAATTAAGTAATTAACTACGTGTTAAAAATAAAAGTTCTTGGCTTCCTGAATAAATTATAAGAAGATTCTTCGAAGGTCTATTGTACAAGTTTGATTAATCCGTAAATATATATGTTAACCGATGATTATATTTGTGTTGAAAAGAATAGTCCACTGTCCCAAACTCAATTTAAATAAAATTATATAGATATTATAATAAGAGCAAATATGAAATTCACATTTGTGCTAGCAAAATTTTAATTTTAGCCCCTGCTCATTAATTATAATTAATTAATTTATCTACATTTAGTAGTGCCATTTGTTCCTTTAAAATTAAAGATTATTACTCCCTCTATTTTTTAATATTTGACGTTTTGATTTTTTGCACACATCTTTAGGTGTTTTGATTGGGTAGTTAAAATTATAATTTTTAAAATTTCTGAATTAAAATTTTAATTATATATTTTAATTCAGAAAAAGAAAATTTTAAAAATTATAATTTTAGCTGTCCGGTCAAAACACCTAAAACTATATGTCAAAAGTCAAAGCGTCAAATATTAAAAAACAGAGAAGGTCACGGGCACGGCGAAATGAGTCGTTTATCATTATCCCAGAATTAATAAAAAAAGGCAATCCTGAGCCAAATCTCATAACCATCATATACCAAATCCATCAATCAAATCACTTTTTCGAGAAATACGAGACATCTAAGTCATACAAGTAAAGAGATCTATTCATTGATAAGAAAAAGAAAAAATGTGAACGGGAATTGGATTGATGATAAAATAAAATTCTAAGTCGCAAACAGTGATTCGATTAATGATGAAAAAAGAGAATTCTTGGTTTAGTTCTCGAGAAGTGCTAGCAAGTGAGTAGAGGGAGTACTCTATAAAAGCAATTTACTTGCACGATTAGATGGGAGTGTACTAAATTAAAGTTTTAGAACTAATTTTGTTATAAATTTATTACCTAATTAGCAATTCACATTTATTGAATATCATTGCGATAATTTAGGGGGTGTTTGGATTGCTTTGGAAATCAAAATTGGGGATATGAATGAAAGTTATGATAATGAAGGTAGATGAGAATGAGAATAATATGGAATGATATGGGATGAAGATAGTATGATTTACCTACCTTAAGTTAATTTGATTCCTATTTCATATACCAAAATTACTAATTCAAGTACTAATGTGTAGGATTAAGGTTTCAGTTACCGTTAATCGGGCTCATTAACTATGAACTAAATGCGCCCTTAGTTGGTCATATGTGAAATATAAAAGTTATAAACCGACACATTGTTAGATTTTATATAATGAACAGCTGTTGTTAATTTGTAATCAGAAAAATACATTTAACAGAACCTTTATATGTACATTACAACAATGTCTATGCCCATTGTTACAGAATATGAAGGGAAGGGATTGATATGTATCAAGCAATCAGGCATAATGAACATCAATCTACTAATACCAGTGTTCTAAAAATCGGATTAGGCGGCTGTCTAGGCGGTGCCTAGACGCTAGACAGTACTTAAACGCCCCGACTCGGACCTAGACAGTGATTTAGGCGTTTTTCTAAAAAAACGGTCAAAATCGGGATTAGGCGGTCAAAAATTGGGCCTAAGCGGTAAAAAATCGGGTCTAGGCGGAACATGATTAAATTTTTTTTTTTTTTAAGTTTTTTGTGATTTTGATTCATTAATTTTATAATTTTACACAATATCATACCAATTTCCAATATAAAACGTTGTGTAAGTAATAACAAGCGAGTTAACATATTTAGTTTCTTATATAAAATATAAAAATGATATATTAATTATTTAGAACTGTAATTTTAAATATATTTAATATTTTAAACGTGATAATTAGTTCATAAGAAGTGTCGAATGTGTAAATATTGTTTAATATTATTCTAATTTTTTTTATCAAATAAGTATTCGACCAATTGATTATTATAGAATTATAAAAATTAAAAATAATATTTATATTTTTCCGATTTATGTGCAGATTAATCTCTCGAAAATACTCTCGCCACCCTGGGACGCCTAGCGATTTATGGAACACAGACTAATACTATAATTTAGATGGATAAATATGGAGTAACAAATTGAATGTTGAAGGTAGTTTTTATTTGTTTAGGAAATGTGATGGCACCTATGAACATAAATATATACAATAGAATAATAATATAAAGGGACATGGGACCAATATAGTGCACCTGCCCCTGTAAAAATACTAACAATATTTTACCTTTTTACCGTGTTCCCAGCCACAGTTGGATGGGATACCGCTGCCGTAATGAAACATTGCGGCAACACTCTCCTACCGCAATGTTTCATTGCGGTTGCCGCAATGTATCCCATCTAACTGTGGTTAGGGAAAAATTCTCTTTAAAAAATGATTAAAATGGCGGCTAAGACGGAATCATGCTTCTTGGATTCATTTGTTTGCGATGGCACGTCAATTAATCGATTATAAAATATTTGAATTACGATCTGTTCTAAAATTCTAAATATCCATAAAGTTATTAAATATTTGAATTACTATATGCATAATGATTTTTAAAATTCTAAATATCCATAAAGTTATTAAAAAAGTGCAAGAGATTGATACAGTAGATCACTAGGTGATAAATTAAGTGGTGTCCTGTTGTGATGTATAAATACGTAATTTTAAATTTTGTCTTTCTAAATTTTATATTAATATATTCAATTATTATATTAAAATTTTAAATTGTTTTTAATAGAAATATTTTAACTTATAAATTATGTTTACCAAACACTTCAACAACTTATAATTAATTTATAATTAAAATTATCCAAACACCTAAATAACTTATAAGTTACGATTTTCATATCACTTATACAACACTTTTCAACTTTAAGTCATAAATTACATTTTTTAAGAAACCCCAAACGGACCATCAATACAGCTCATTATTCTACACAAAACTTTGTTGTCTGTTCAAATGTATATCAAATAATAATCTCCTTATCTATCTATACTATATTATAATATAAAAAATATTAAAATATTGGTAGATATAATACTTTGTTAATTTATTTAATCATCTTTAATAATTTTATTATTTTACTTAACTACCCTTACTTAAATTGTATGTAAACTAATTATCTTTTTCAAATAAAACACGTTACCTTTTTTATTTTCTCCAATTAAAATACTTTTTTTTTTCAAAAATATTACGGAAAATTTTATTCAATAAAATATTATAAATAATTTAAAAACTAATCAATTGTTATGGATTAATATTGAGATTTATGTAACTAGGATTTTCGAGCTTCAAACTTTAAATGACTGCTCTCGTGTTTCGTGACTTAATACTGTTTTCAAAAGATGCCTACGTACTTTGCTGTTTGACAAGGATCAAGTCAAAAAACGTAGTTCTGAATTGAGGGGTCAGACATCTTATATAATTGATAAGTCTATGAATTGGACTAGGGTTGGGAGACTTACTGGGTATGTCTCCATGTTCGATTTGACATTAGAGTCCTAAAATGTACTCCCTCTGTCCCTTTCAATTCTATACACTTTCCTTTTTTGGATGTCCCATTCATTTCTATACATTTCAAAAGTTACCAAAAGTGGTAAAAATTTATAATATAACAAATGTGAGCAACATCAACCTTATAGACCCTTTTTCCGTTTATCACATCAGGTAGGGCTTTTAGGCCTAATAGGAATGCTGTGCCTGTCTTACAAGGCCTAATTCCCCTATCTCATTACATAACATAATTGAGGTTATTAATTGAGCCTCTTTGGACCAAGCTAGGTCTAATTCATGCCGCATTAATTAATTTCTAGGGTTAATTTTTGACCTATATCACCAATTACATTTTTTTACTAAAATATATTATCTTTTTTATTTTAAATAATAAAACTTGCTCTTTTTTCTGAGAATAACACGGGCAATTTTATTTATTAAAATAAAATAATAATATTATAATTACAAATAACTAACGATTACCCTTTTCAGCTCAAACATTGTTTTTTATATTTTCTAACTAAAATACATTTAACTCTAAAAATATCACAAATATATACATATTAATATATAATTATTATTAAATCAAAAGTTTTAAACCAACAAATTTTGATATTTTAAAATTTTTAATATAAATTAAATTGAAAGATCATATTATATTAAAAAAAGACCCTTACATTGCACGAGTAATAAATTAATAATTATTATTATAAAGGCTGCTAATGGTGATTTTTCCTTTGATAACAAAATATAATAAACTAATATAGTAAAATGATCTAAAATGATTATTTGAACCGAAAGAATTTATTATTTTAGCAAAATTTTCATATATAACAAATTATATGTTACTCCCGATCATAGTATTAATACTTTTTCTGCTAAGCAAAATATATATTATATATTACCACTCTGCAAGGTGCGAGAGGATACGTATATGTGAACATAACATATTAAAACAAATATTCTGGATAGGGTCACACTTAGATATGTCAGACTACTTTACACTTTAAAAAAAAATGATCAAAATTTCGGATTCTCGAAAAAATTACCGCTTTTAATTCTGTGTTTTAAAAGAGTAATCCTATTAATTCTAAGTATTCTCTGTTAACGGTTAATTTTACAAGAGTAAATATCAAAATTGTGACTATAGTTTACATTAATTTTCAAAAACATGTCCCGCATTTTTGAGAATGTGAAAGTTTGGCCATTTTATTAAAAATTACTGAAAAGTACGGTCAGAAATAATACTTATTACTCCTGTACAATTAGTAGTTGATGATGAACAGTTGTTAACGAGAGTTGACGGACACCCCTTAAACAGTGAAAATAAAAATTGACCACCTTTTAAAAATCCGAAAATTGTCCATTTTTATGAAAATAAGTGTAAAATACGGTCACAATTACACCATTTACTCGATATAGTTATTAACGCAATGGTCGAAATTTCAAATATGTAGATAACTTAATACTTCAGGCATGACTCAAGCATCAGAATTCACATATACAATACAGATAAAAAAATATTTTAAATTGACATGAAATTATTCGTACAAAGTTAAACAATATACCGATACATAAATAATACCAATGATTTGGACATATATCCAACAAAGTCTGTTAATTAAATGGATAATGAAAACGAGTTTGATGTACTAAATTAGTTTTTAAGTGATAATTACAGAAGCAAGAGACAACCAGGGTGATGATCTGTTGATCTTTACTCCTGCCAAAGTATAATATAAGGTGGGATTTGCTTGTATTAAAAAAATCTAATACATCCAAGTCCCTAACAGCTAGCTTGTGTATCATTCTCAACTGTAGTTACATTCAAAATATACCCTAATCATGTGATTTATATTAGTATTAAAATCAAAAGCGAGGATACACACACACACATTATAATTACACAAATGGCCTATATAATGGATGCTTTGATTATTTTGTTATAATGAGCTGTGACCGTGGTTGGAGCATTCTATAGTTCTTGGATATCACGAGTAAAATGTTTCCATCAAACTATCAATACGACTGGTGATCAACTTCTTGGACTAATAAAAACTTTATTATAATAAGTATCAGCCCATTAAGCAATAAGCCTTTTCTATATTAAATTGTTCAACTGGATAACCACATCAACGGTGTCAGCTAATGGGTTTGTGACCTATCGAAACAACCCAATACCATGAGTGGATACTGAGAATGGGCCGACGTGACCCAAGAAGGTTAATTCATCCTTCAAAAAATAATTTAGCCACATTCTTCTTGCAGGATTTTCTCTGACCAAAGGCCGCAAAGGAGGCTATATATATTGATTGAACATAGCTTCAATTTGAAATCCACTACAACATAAGCAACGCACAAATAGAAGTTTAAATTAATAGACTTTGGACTTAATAATCTGTTATAATTTCTTTTCCAAATAAAGCAGAGTTATGTTTGTTGATGTGTTATCTATCCATCGATTCATTCTTTATTACAAAACATTCATAAGCATAGTACGGATAATGACGGATTGTATGCGAGTTAGCAAGGCCATAAACAACAAGGATTTGTGTGACTAGACATCTGGGATGATTTTTTTAAGATGTATTTCTCAGGCCTATACCTCTTTTCATCACTGTAATCGTGTTAACACTGTTACAGCCTACTCGCGAGCTAATTAAGTTAGCTCTTTTACTAGTTCAGGCAAAAGTTGTTGGAAAAAATGTGGGTTTTAGCCCCACATTGTCAAGTCATTTTTGAGCCGTACTTGAGTGGTTAAATGTTGTGTGTGCGCAACGGGTGACGCTTGGAGTATGTTCTCCTCCGTGAGA
>PHNY01226115.1:12771-24178 GCA_003724115.2 Anethum foeniculum
ATCTTTCCTTTCTATTTTGATTATAATAACTAATATAAATATATACAAGACCAAGTGTCTTAATTGACTGCTAAGTATATGGTAACAATCTTAAAAACTTAACATTAAAAACACAAAGAAAGACTACAATAAAAAATGAAGTTATTAATTTTTTTAACAACATATGTATCAACAAAAATCACCAGGATCTTAATTGAAAGTTGCAATCAACTATAGAGTTCAATGTTTAAAAAATTATTAGTAGTTTTAGCAAAGAAAAACTAAATAGTGATATATGTTTTGGCCCGTGTTAGATTGCAGACTAAAACACAGTATACTCGCTGACCTGGTATATTCATCGGGGTAAGCAAGTAAATAAAAAAATGTGCATAAATTTCTAAAATAGTTTATATTTCATCACATTTCTCGCCCTTTCTTTCCAAGGAGCTGAACACCCCCGCCTTACAAAAAATTTATTATCTCTCAAAATTAAAAAATTCTAAAAAATTGGAGAATCTGTGGTACCAATATTTTAGTAAAACATTTACCTCCCACTGTGTCAATTGGTGGAGAAGCCCAGGCCCACAAACTGCTTTTGCATCATCAATGCTGCATCCTTCATCTAGCTTCTGTAAAGCTGCATAGAGAGCCTGCAACCAAATGCACAATGGATGAGAAATAAGTTTTAAACTAAAACGAGACATTTTATCACAGAAGTATTCTGGACTAGTAACATAGGACATACCTCAACAGAACCCTGCACCTTCCCCAGTGTAATCTTGTCAACAGCATTCTGGGATAAGTTTGCATTTCTTGTTAGCCGCTTGTGCTTTGTATATATATCCTCAATCGTAATCGAGGAAGAGACGTCTTTTATCAAAGACAATATGCTGCATCATAATATGTCAGTTTATGACTCCATGTCAATATCCACTATATGAACAACAGTGCCAAAAAAACACAGAAACTCGGTTTGACAATCACCTTCTTTCTGACTCAGCATCTAAAGTTGGTAGACTGTTTTTTTCCTCTGTCCATTTTTCATTATCATGCCTTGCTTTATGCTTTTTGGAAGAATCAGGCCTTGCAGGTAAACAGATACTCCTTTTTTGAGTAACCAAATCAGTAGCTACTGGGCTTTTATCGGTCTGATTTGGTGATCTGACAGAAGATTTCTCCCTAGAGGCATTCTTAGCTGGAGCTGGAGTTTTCTTACTCGATTCAGCTTTTTCTCCACTTAAAGGCACCTCTGATGCTTGCCTTTTCTTCATAATAGGGCGCTTCACATGGTTTCTTATAGGAGTTCCCAGAAGCATATCAATCTTATGGTCTCTGAAGAGAAGGGTTGTAATAATTTGTCAAGGTAAATAATTTCTTGCTCAAGTATACACATATTTTCCAACCATGGTGTATGAAATGGAGGAATCAAATCTACATATAACTTACAGACAATATATCAGTACACGTTTCTTGGGCAAAACTGTATCCCAAGCTCTTATTGGGATGCCCTCATCATCCACAGCTTCAAAAGAAATCTCCCTGGTCAAAATTGGCAAAGCCTCACTCAAGCATTACTCAATCAAATTGAAAGCATAAAACTTGTGAACGAAAATAAGAGAAAACGCTGAATATCATATTACGCAGTACCTTGGCAAGCACTTCAAGTGGTATGACTTTGGACAACGCCTACACACGGCAAACCTCATCTGATCATCTCTTTCAATTTCTCCCTGGTTACAGACAGAACACTTATGAATAGGACAAGTAAATGATGCCCCATCAGAAATTTTTTCTTTTAGCAGTTGTGCCTCGACTTCACTCCCACGATGTAGCATCTTGGAAACACAATGAGGATGATAAAATCGGCCGCATTCACCAGAGACGCAACGGAACACCTAGATAACGTAAAGACCAAGAAGTGCAAAACTTAAATTCACTAAAATGTACGTTATGTATTCGGAATTTGATTGGAAACTAGAAGGGATAGGATATCTATGTATTAGTGAATGCAAACGGCAGTTTATTTTATAACGCATGCAAGTACTCTCTCTGTTTTTAAAAAAACTATTGTTCAAGGTTAACACTCAAGACTTGAGCAAACTCGTCCTTTCTAGAAGTGAGATAGTAAGTGACAAACCTACAGATTAAGTTTGTAAAAATTATATGGAATACTCTAAAAAATGAAAACGAATTTCATCTACAAACAAATATATATTTACTTACATGGCCCGTCATTGTAGAGAGGAGCACTGTTGAGAGATCAGGTATGCAGAAGTAACAGCTAAAATTATTTTCTTAGGCTTTAAATATTGAATATTGGCTTTTATCCAACTCTATCTAACTTCTCCAACAAACTTCACACATTCATCCATTAATTCTACACCTAGATATCGCAAAGACCAAGAAGTGTAAAACTTATATTTAATTATGTAGTCGGAATTTGATTAATCGGAAATAAGAAGGGATGGCTATGTATTAGTGAATACAAATAGCACTATGGAAATTTATGTTTATAACGCATGCAAGTACTCTCTTTGTTTTCAAACAATAGTTGTTCAAGGTTTACACAAGACTCGTCCTACCCCGGGAGAGCACAAGACTTCTAGAAGTGAGGTAGCAAGTGACAAAACCACAAAAAAGTTTGTAAAAATTATTCAGAATACTCTGAAAAATAAAAACGAATTTTATCTACAAACAAATATATATTTTCTATATGGCCATTCAATGTAGAGAAGGACTGTTGAGAGATCAGTATCGTATGCAGAAGTAACTACTGAATTATTTTCTTAGGCTTCAAATAATGAAAACTTGGTTTCTATCGAACTCTATCTGACTTCTGCAACAAACTTCACACGTTCATCCATAAATTCTAGCAGTTTAATCTGTGTTAAGCTGTTCATAGCCAAAGGTTTTGTAACAGCTAAACTATCGCATCAACATACTTCCTTGATTGCTCAGTTCCCTACCCAGCGGGGTTTTAATATATTTGGAAACCTCATAGCAACTAATTCTTCTATTGTAGCACTAAACTTTAACATTGTAGACTACTTCGCCCTCAGTCCAGAGCACTTGGTCCAGGGCAGAGGATTGAAGACTGACTATTAGTATGGCAGCTTAGGTACACAGGGAGCACCGGGAAAGTGGGTCTCTTTGGTATGTCTACTGCTCTCAAAGCCCATTTCTAAATTTAGTGAACTCGGCATAGGCACTACTAGTAATCTATAATTATAACATGGTTAACCGCTAAGAATGAAGTCTTCATGCTTCATCACCTCAAATTAAAACATGAAACCCTAAGGGTGTGTCCATTTCACCTGCTGCTTTCAGAAAGTTTTTCTAAGGAAACACCGGAAAACTGAAATAATATTCAGTTGTTCTCTAAGAGAAAGAATTTCAGAACGTTTTGAAATAAAGCAAAAAGCTAGAAAAGAAAACTCTCCAAGCAAACCACTTGCATGTTTTTAAGAGACAGTACCATAGACTGTTGTTTCAGTATTTTCACATGTAGAACTTATAATCTTTATACATGATATGTATGTTTACATCATACTACATACATCAGACCATGCAAGTGAAAAACAAATACACAAAGAACACCTAAGAAAACCCTAGGCTAGGCTGCTTAGTCCACCTAAGCATGTTTTCCAAAGACTGGGTTGAGGAGAAGGATAATATAAAAGGGCTACTTGATGAGATTTGCCACAAAGTTGGGTATCCCTTTTTTCAATTGCAAAGTATGCATTAACAAGGTAATGTAAAACGGGTATACAGTTATATATACTTATTTTAGCTATCAGCCGAAGGTAGGTTCTTCAAATAAAAAGTATGTTGGATGGCTATATAGTATAGATTACAGTCCCAAGCACCAGCCATAATAAAATGGATGCAATTTGTGCTGAGGTGTTCACTTATTTGCTAACTTCTATAATACATATCAATATAATTATGTATTATGATCCCATATTGATAATCTACAGATGTGCTATTATACAGAAAAAGTACCCATTTGCTAAATGCTTTGGGACACCCGCACATGAACTCTGAAATGCATCATCACCAGCTTTAAACATATAGTATATAAGTACATAATGTTCTGTCAGTAATTGTTTTTAAATTTACTTTTAGCTAAGAATGTTACAAAATTTAAATGCAAAAGTTCGAAGTTTGCTTTCTTCAATTCAATTTTCTACTCTTTCTTATCTCTCTTCTTCCATAACCCTAAGAGAGAACCCTGAGCAACAAAAACTTAGCAAGTAACAACTGCTTTAGGATTCCCCCAGTATGCAGCAAAGCTCTGTTTCACTTACAGAGAACATTCAAGACGGTTACAAAATGGGAACTGGAATGAAAAAACTCAGTTATTAGGTGACATTTATGCTGAAATTTTATGGAACACTTGTGGCATGGTGGTAATCTGTTCTCTTTATCTCCCTGAATCCGACTCACATGACTATTGTAATAAAATACCACGATTAAACTGAATTGAAACATAGATCATACCTCAGCAACAGCAGAATCTCTATCAGAAGATCCCAGTTTTCCGCAGATGAAGCATTGGTGTTGTTTATATTTGCAATTATCACAAAAAAATTTGCAGATAGCCTTCAAAATATATGTAAACCGTGATTAATGCCACGAAGCAAGGAAAAGTGGTGCAGATGATACAAACTCGTAGAAAATTGTCATACCTCTACTTCATCACTAGCGAATCCAAGAGATTCACAATTGATTTCCGCACTGGGATGAAATGACCTCAAACACTCCCCTTCACAACTGAGTGAGATCAGAAATTTATTAATTACCCTTTAGAATAGCTACCTCAAAATTCAAGCAAAGCAACTATGACCCAAGACCTTATACGGAGCACAAAAAAAACATAAAATACTCAAAAGCTAGATGCAGAGTTGATTAAGAATAGAGCTAGCTAAAAAAAATCCCAGAGCTAGACATATTGGAAAATATCAGTAAAGTCTTGTCATTATATTTGAAGATTGAGTCACTTAAGTCATTTATTATTTAGCTAATTCTTAATTGGCCACTCTATTTTTTTTTTAGTTAGTGCCTAAAAGCAAGCACGCATTGAGCAGTGAAACAATGGAAGGAAATTAGAAAAGGATGGCCATGATTAACAAGTGATAAAATGGAAATCAAATTGATTTTTACAAAGACTCTTCAAGTCTACATAGGATAAACCCGTGCTACTACAACTGAGGGCATATCTATCTCCCTAAATAAAATAACTGAAGAGTGTAAGAGGTGTTCTTCATAGACGTAGTACCACAGGTATTCAAACTACAGCAGAATAACTTTATATGAGCGATAACGGACAGCAAGCAATACAAAATTTGCAATTCAAGCAGTGATATAATATACACATGAACATTGTAAATAATGACACAGATCAGGAGCATTTATACGGACTGAACTTGTAACGTCAAAGATATAATAATAACTGTAAATGGTGTACAAAACTGAATCTAGTGAGAAGTAAACATTAAATACAGACCATAAAACATTGCCCCCATCGTCACAGATATCACAAACACCTTTACGCTGTTCATCATCATCATCTGAAGAGCTTCCTTCATCTTTCTCAACCATATCATCACATAAAACCTCAGACATCTTAGTAGTTTTAGCATCCTGTAATTATGACTACTTGTTCATAAACGAAACATTAACCAATCAACAACCAAAAAGGATTTAAATAAAGGACAAGTTTTTACCCCAGCAGAGGCATTGGTTTTCTTGGCCTTATCATTTTTCTCGTCCAGAAGTGTAATCAGAAACTGATCAATAAAAAACTTGTTTAGAATCATTAACAATAGTATAATACTCCATCCATCCTATGGACTATATATACAGATACATTCAATTTTCTGTTAGTTACAATAATACTAATTTTGTAAAAATGCAGACAGGTTTAGGGTGTTTATATTACACTGTTAGCTTGTTATATCTGGGTAATAATCTATGATGCAAATTCTACTAGTAAGGGTGTAAATATTTTAGGCATGGATACGACGCCTAGACCAACAATGTAGTCAGACTTTATTTCCTTATTGACTCTCGGCAACTCCTTTGTTTGACTAACATTCAACTAACGTAAAGGATATTTGTCTTCATGAACAACATTTTGCATGTTTGTACGGGTAAGCATTTAAGCCAGTAAAATTTTATTCAATTATACAAGTCCGGAGATGAATACATAACAACCCATATGACATTTCCATATGTTTTTTTTACTATAAATAACCAGGGTTCGTCCTCATAAATGATGTGTCAGTAATGCACAAGATAGTTATAATCTACATTAAAAGCATAAAAGACCTATATGACAGTTCTTGGCTATTAATTACAAATTTCCTTTTTTACGGACGACAGAATCTGATGTTTAATAGATTAAACAAACTAATAAATTCAAACCAAAGCAAACCTTTGATTTTGCGAGTACTTTATCCTTTTTAACTGCCTCTCCAACTAAATCCATGTGATCCCTTAGATCATCCTTAGAAGGTCTACGCCCATACCTATCATTGATCAAGCAGTGGAAAAAAGTGCTCAACAAATATATAACACAACATGTAAAACAGAAAAAATGTAGTGATTGGAATATGTAACAGATACCTGTAAACTTGAAATAAGTGATCCGACAAAGTTTTGTTGGATGCTCTAAGGTTGGCTCTACAATAATGTAGTGCATGCAAAGTAATCAAGATGGCTCTGATAAAATTTTCCGCATAACTCTTTTTTGGTGACTGCAGCTTCACCCAACGATTTTTAGAGAGCACAAATATCTTGAGCTTTGGATCTGAAAGGTCAAATTTCCATGCAGTAACCTGCAGATATATGACCCGTATCCCATTATCCACTTTCCCGCGCAAACCAATACTTTGTCTTTTCCCGCCAGTGTTCTCACCATCACGCCACTGAAGAGGCAACTCCGCGAACGATATAGCCTCACCGCGCTCATCCTCAAAATAATATTCTGTCACAGCACAAGGCACCCGTTCATCCTCTTCGTCTGAAGATGCCATCTTTGCCTCCCAAATTAATTACAAACCTAAAACCTCAACATCACAAGATACATCAGAATACTGAAAAAACCGCGGGAAAGAAGCAATCCTCAGAACTTAACTTCAATAATTGCATTATACTGTAAGCAAAAAACAACAACACCGATCACCGATCAAAACACACAATCTCTTAAGCTTAAATAAAACAGTCACAAATTATAAACAAACTCTAACCACGATTACTCAAATAACTTCTTTCCATCAACCAAATTAACCACAGTTATGCAAATAACCTCTTTACAGAAATCAAATACTATGCAAAAACAGAAACATCCACAAACCACAACACGAACAACTACAAAAAAATCCGAAAACTACAACACATAAAAACTCTAAAAACTCAAAAACCACGATCATGCAAATCACTCCGTTCCGTAAATCTAATCAAGCAAAAACAGAAACAACATCAACCAAAACAACAAAACTACCTAATTTCCCCAAACACAAAAACAAACTTATTTAAAACCCTAACCAAAATCTTCACTCACAAGTCAAAAAAAAAAAAAAAAAAATCACTCTGCTTCTACTCAACAAACTTACACACAAAAAACAAAAAAACAAAACAAAACATCGAAAATTAAAACAAGTATTTCACAACTATTTATTTCCACAAATCATGTATAAACGATGATAATACATGTTATATAGACACAGACATGCATATATGTATGTACAGGTGTGATCATACCTTACCGGAAGGCGTCGCCGGAGCTTTAATAAGTTTAATCGGACGGTGAACAGTGAATAAATAAATAACCCTAGGCTGGTGAAGAGATGTGTATGTATAGATGTGTGTATTAATGGCAGGACAAGGGGGTGAATAAAAATATAAAGCTGTTTAAAGCGGTCCCACTGATCTTTGGCGGTATTTAGAGATAAAAAAGGAAACTGTGTACTCCATCAAAGGAAAATATATACACCAAAAATAAAAAATATATAACCGTACTAAATTATAATAACCGAAATGGGATATAGTTCGGTTGAAGACTTGAAGCGTTATTTTTTTATTTTAATTTATTTTAGTTAAGAAAAATAAAATTTATTAAATAAGTAATTACTAAAATATAATAATCGAAAGATAGTATAATTTGGTTCAACAGCTATTCTCTTATTTTGATTATTGTTTATTTATTTTTAAAAAAAATAAAATTTATTAAATAATAAACACTTGGTATATTACTAACATAGTGCCCGTTTGGGAAATCTTAAAAAAAGTAACTTATGACTTATAATGAATAAGTGACTTATAACTGATAAGTGGATAAATGCTTATTGTGTTTGGATAATTTTACTCATATTTCATATTTCAGAATATTTTTTTACTTAAATGAACTAAAATAAATAATTATTAAATATAATTATCTTAATTTGTGAATTTTAAGTTAGAATAACATTTGAAAACATATATTTTAAAAATAAAATTAATAAAAAATCGAAAAATCAAAATAAGTTGAGAAAAAATATGTCGCTACTAACATTTAACTTATTAGCTTATAAGTTGTAAATCCGACTTATAAGTTGGGCACTCGTCAATAAGTTATTACAGACTTATAAATGAATAAGCTCACTTAATAGATTTGTCAAACGGGATCATAGTCTCCCTATCCTTATCCCGCTAAACTACACTACGACTGTAACGACTCCTCCGACCCTAGTTTCTTCCTAATTATTTTATTATTTTTATTCTAACTCTTCAGTTAGAGAACAATTTAAATGAAAAAATTAAGAGAAACTTATGATTTAGGTCTCTAATTTCAAGACCATGTAATGAGAACATGTGCATCGTATTTTGAGATTTTATATTTATTTATTTTAGGATTTATATATTAAAATTATATATAATTTAAATATAAAATATGAAATTAATAGAGAATGTACAGGTTTTAAACTAGTAACATCAACTTAAAAATATAGAAATATATTATTATTTCATTATTATGTTTATTTGTCAATTTTTTTGGAGATAATGATATAAATAAGATATGATTATTCATAATCGAAGAAGTTGAAATCTTACAACTATAAATAGTACCGTCATTATTTTTTTCAATTTTTTTTAAATAAAATTTTAAATTTGAAAAACGAGACAATAAAATATATCGACCACTATATTAGTACCGCACTCATGACATACTATCCACAGCCAGTACCAAGAAAATTTAAAACTGCACGTGGTATTTGATAATTTATAAGAGTAAGTCCAATACTAAATGTAAAATAGCTATTGTTATAGATAATTTATAAGAGTAAGTCCAATGCTAAATGTAAAATAGCTATTGTTATAGCTAAAATTTGGTGATGGATTTTTTGGGTCAATTGGAATCAAATTGGGGCAAAATGGAAGAAATTAGGTTTTAGGCTGGAAACATGAGGACGCCCTAACCTTTAGGACGCACCCTATGCTTAGGACGCGTCCTAACTTAGGGGAATGTAGAAAGGATTGTTTGCTAGCATGAAGTGCTCATATGAGGACGCACCTTGGCTTGACCGCTTGAGGACGCACCTTAGCCTGAGGGCGCGCCCTGTCCTAGGGAGATGAAGGAATATATCAGGATTTTGGGTAAAGGCAAGGAAATTGAAGATGTGCTTCAGGGGACGACGCACTCTAGCTTGAGGGCGCACCCTAACCTTAGGGAATGAAGAATATATGCAGTTTTGGAAAGATGGGCTTGTCCTCACTCAGGACAAGGCAAAGCTCAGGACGAGGCAAAGCTTAGGGCAAGGCAAACATTCAGGATGCTCCATGGTTTCAAGAAGAAGACAGAAGATGTTTCTTACTAACATATTTTTTGTAGGTACTCTTTGAAGAATTCCCTCTGTGAACGGATCACAGAGGGGGATGTCCGTGAACTTGAAGGCCTCTAGGGGTTTGCCTGATGCCGAAGGCCTCCTCCTATATTCAATGGGTGTCCTCATTGGGGATGTGGGGTAAAATTTTGGTATGTGCTTTGGGAGCTCAGTTCTTGTAATCAACGGGTGTCCTCGTTGGAGAACTTTGGAGTCATCCTGCACTTTGCACCCAAAAGCTTGGGATCACCTGTCCTGTTATCTGGTTGGGTCTCCTCATTCGGGGGACAGGAATGCATCTGGCACTTGGGGTGAACCGTGGTTATACATGCGTTCGTAATCAAAGGAGATAGCTGGTAGCGGAGCGTTATCCCTGGCCAGGGAGATGCGTCATCCGTGAAGTCCTGCGGTTACGGACGAGACTTGGGCCTTTACGGTTGGGCCTCATAGTTGGACATTCCTAAAGCTAGCTGGAGAAGGGTTCCGGAAGGTTCCCTACTGGGCCGAGAAGCCTGAAGCCCGTTTGGGTTTCTTGGGCCCCAAGAACTACGTGAGGCTTGATTCCCTATAAATAGGGATACGTAGGCACATTGCAAGGGGTAATAAGTTGAGAGCGCAAAGGATCCATCACTTACCCTAAGCAATCTCAGCTACCAATTACATACAACCACCATACTCCGTTCAATTTTCCGGCGAAGAACCACCATCATAGATCTTGATTCCGGCGACATACCTCAAATTTTGTTGTTACCAAATTTCTCCGTCAACAGCTATAACTATTGCTATAATATAGCATACAAAAGTAATTTTTGGTGTCAAAATAAGAGTTGAACTCCAATGGTAATTTCATAATTAGTTTCAAATTTATATAATTATTTTAACTTTTATCTTATTCAATATACTTGTGATATTTAATGATATACAATGAAATAATTCTTTAGTTTTCCCCTCCATTTCTAATAATGTATGATGCGGGAAGAATAGATGCATCCATCTTTGATTTCAAATATAGAACCAAGGATGCTGATATGGCACCACTTTGGAATTGGATTTTTTTGGATTTGGTGTTATAATATAGTAATGAAACCAAATATAGCATTACATTGGACTTGCTCTTAGATGCAAAATAGCTATTGGTATTGTCATAATTTGATATCAAAAAGTATTTTTTGTTGCTAAAATAGAATTTCAACTCCAATATTAGTTGCATTTTGCATCTAAATAATTCTAAATTTAACTAAATTATATTCCTCCCTCCTAGATTCTGTTTAAAGTTGAGCACTATACATGATATTTATATTTACGTGATGATGTGGCACAGATGCATAAATGTATTTTTGGTTTCAAATTTAGAAACAAGTACGCATATTTGCATCCAGTATAGAAATTTTTTGGAGTTGAAGTTTTTAGCATTTGGTTTCAAATTATAAAAACGGCACCACTTAGAGCAAGTCCAATGCAAGATGCAAAATAGCTATAGCTATTGCTATAATTTGACACTAAAAAGTGTTTTTTGTTGCTAAAATAGAACTTCAACTCCAATGCTAGTTGCATTTTGCATCCAA
>PHNY01226188.1:802-14398 GCA_003724115.2 Anethum foeniculum
TTTAGCTATTATATTATTTATGTGACAATATGTATTTAATATATATTTTTAGCTATTATGTTATTTAGGTGTTCTTTAGGTGTGTAGGTGCAAGAGTCGTTAATTATGTTATTTAGGTGTTCTAGGTTTAGGTGTAAGTATAGGACTTGTTAGTTACGTGTTTTAGTTAAAGTGGAAGAGCAAACCATACCAAACCATACCATATTAACTCTCTTAGTCTAATTATATATAAGGATATAATTTAGTTGATAAGCAAGGGTTAAAATTTGGTTAATGAAGTGTTTTCAAATCTGCAGATGCGATGAAGATCCTGAAGAAGCAAGGTCTAACTTGTTAATCAGAAGAAAACATTTTGGATGAACGAAATTAAGTCAGGACTTTCGGCAGCAACGATGCATGACATATATATAGTGATGGTTACAGGAGAATAATAAATGTAATACGAGTTCTGGATACAAGTGATTATAATTTGCAAATTTTTCAAGGCTAGTGAGCATCCCAACTTGCAAGTCAGAATTCTCCATTTTTATATTTGAAAATCTGCAATATTTTTAAGCATCTCAATCGTCGACATATATATAGTGATTCATATTAATCAAATGAGTCAATGGCTATTTGAAGTCAAGTCAGTTATTGCAAGATTGCTAAAATGAGGCTGTTATAGCACGTAGTAAAGCTTTAGATTGATCAGCTTGTACTCGTATTCGTCTTCCTGGCCATCAGTTTAGTGTTCTGTCGCTTTACTGCGTTTGAATGCAAAATATTACGTTTGACAATCGGTGCATTTTTTGTTGGCGGAGGAAGTGGATAATCCAAAAGTACAGGGAAAGACTGTACATAATTTTATTTTTGGGGGTTAAGTGGAGTGATTGCCGGTTGAATACTACAGAATTTCCATACCTTAATTACTAATATACCAATTTCTCCGTATATTTGTTATATTTAGATATAGAACAAGTGCAGGACTCCTTGAATGGAGTACTTAACCCTAAAACAGAGAATCCTGATGAAGAAGTTGAAGAGCACCCAGGCATTTAGAATCATCAATTACCAGCTGCAATGTAAATAGCTGATCACGAAAACAAAACGATTATACATTATTCATAGTGATGGGTATTGTGATCCATTTACCATTACTTAATTATATATTCTTTTTGAAATGCCCATCACTTATATTTTGATTTGAATTTATCTTTATTGTGATAAATTTAATCAGAGGCAAAAGAAACCGAGACCGTCCCTTGTCAGTTGTCAATTCTGTACTGTATTTACTATGTTATAATAATTAGTTTATTGCCTGCACGGGTTGTACGGTTACTTTATTCGTGTATTTTTAATAATTATATTAATATATTTAAAAATTCAGAACATTATAATATTTTATAGAAATCGTAAAAACACGAACTATATAAAAGAATCAAGTGAATATCGATATTTTAGCTAAGAACATAATAATAAATAATAAATCAAGACACAGTTAAGAATTTCTTTTCGCCTTAATTAAAACTTGATACATTAAACGTAATTTTTTACGAGATTAATCTCAAAAATTCTCCCCAAACTCTCGATCTAAGTGTTTGTTAATATATTTGAAACTAATAAATAAAATATTAAATTTTATATAGTGTACTTAAATCTACTAATATAAATATTATATATAATATATCATTGAAAGTTGAATAATACATTATGAGTATTAGATACTAAATATGTTATTAATAAAATTTTGAAGTTATAAATAATAAATTTAAATATGTTAGAGATTCGAACATAAAAAAAAAATTCGGGTTCCGTTTGATTTATTTTGACTCTATCTTTGAGTTCTAGAAATCAGATTTTGACAATTTTACATCCCACACGAAACTCACGAAATATTCTTTAATTCAGTGATGATTTAAAAAGTATTATTTATGTATAATTTTCTAGAAAGTGGAGAGGAAAAATAGTTACGAATTTTGTTTTAAGTAATCTATTCAATTTAGGATACCTACTTAAATAACCTATTCAATTTAGAAGACCTACTTAGATTTGGTTTAGATTATGAAAATAGAATTAATTATTTTAGATTATCATCTATTTAATTATCTAACGGTCCTTATTATTTGGATAAGATTCATCTTATGCATTATATCCTTATAACATAATATGTATAAGAGGGATATTATCCAAATATTTGGTTCTGTACTACCAATGTAATAAGGACCGTTAGATCTTGAATTAAATAGATAGTAGCCGTTGGATGTAAAATAATGAAATATTCTACTTTAATTATCTAAACCAAAACTGAGTAGTTCTTCTAAATTGAATAAATTAGCTAAGTAAGTATCCTAAATAGAATAAAATACTTCACACAAAATTCTTAATATTTTACAATACTGCTAATTGCTATGAAAGCAAATTTGGTTAGCCCGGGCGAAATTGAAATTCAAAATATTGGTTCTTTCAAACTGTTTAGTTTTAGTTTACAAGTTAATTAATCAAACAAGTTCTAATATTTTCAGTTAAATTAGGATTTGTCTTAATTAATTTACAGATTACTATAATTTAATTTTTTTAATTCTTGAAACAAATTATAAAGTTTGAAGCAGTATAAATTATATTGTGATGTTCAATGACATACAATAATTAAAATTTCGACCAACAAAAAGTAGCTAACTCATAAAAAAATAATTATTAAAATATATGGGAAAATATCAGAAATTATATCTTTATAATATAATATGCACAAGAAGGATCTTATCCAAATATTTGGTCATGTATTACCAATAGAATAAGTACTGTTAGATCTCGAATTAAATAGATGATAGCCGTTGGATCTGAAATAAGGGAATATTCTATTTTTATAATCTAAACCAAAACTAAGTAGGTATAATAAATTGAATAGATTAGTTAAGTAGGTATCCTAAATTGAATAAAGTGCTCAATACAAAATTCATAATTATTTTTTCTATTCAGTTTATAGAAAATTATACGTAAATAATATTTTTTAAATCATCACTGAATTAAAGAATATTTCCTGAGTTTTATATGGGTTGTAAAATCGTCAAAATCTGATTTCTAGAACTCAAAGATAGAGTCAAAATCAATCAAACGAAACCCGATAAATTTTTTACAATTGATTCTCTCTATAACAGCTAAATCATCGATCTTCACATTATTCTTTTGTATAATTTTTGTTCTTACGATTTCTATGAAATATTACGATGTTCTGAATTTTTAAATATATTATTATAATTATAAAAAAAATACACAAATAAAAATGTAAAGGGAACTGTACAACCCGTGTATTGCACGGGCAATAAGCTAGTATTATATTATAAGGATATAATAAGCAAATCGGAGCATATTAATTAGTCTGTAATTTGGTTAAATCATAAGAAGAAGAATAATAATGAAGTATAGTTAAATATTTAATAAATGAATAACAATAGTTAAATACAACTCCAATAAAAATATATAGGTTTTAAGCTACTAAACAACTAATAAAATTAAAAATTTATATAACTTGTTCCAAATAATACAAAGTACTAATTAGATAATTATTACTAATTATTAATAACTAGTTGGTAACTCGTGCGAAGCACGGGCCCGAGACTAAAAATATTAAATTAGTATTTGCAGAGAATTAAATCTCGTACCCGTGCGAAATACGAATCGAAATTAAAATATTAGTATCAAATTAAATTAATAATCGTAAAGAATTGAATTTGATTAGAATATATAATAAATAAATGTTATTAAATTATGTAGTTAAAATAAATTGAACCTACTTGCAGTTACGAAATTCCACTTCTACTTCTTCATTTGGTAGTTGTTTTACTTGTTACAAAAATCTAACACGTTAGCTCGTTATTAATAGGAATTTTTTGTAAAACGAATTGTATAACTATCTTACGAGCCAAACATATTTGTTATTTTAGATTATTAAATATTATTTAATATAACTTGATAATTTTATTTTTTCACTATAGTTTATATGATATTAATTAATTATTAAATATACTCATTAAATCAATAATTTTTAGTTTAAAGTAAAATAATGTCAATAAAGTCATTTATTATTATTTCTTTATTGTTAAAACATATTTCCAATTTAAAAGTTAATCAAGATTTGGATGAACACTAACTAATAAAAAACAAAGTCTATAGGGAATAGAAGTCAATTCGTGTTAGTAATTATGATTTAATAATATAAGATTTTACAAATAATTATATAATTATTTAGTTAGTACCAAAATTTTAGAATACATAACCCTGGCACTATATTAATTTTTTTATATTATAATTGTATTATTTTTTTTGCACTTATTAATAGAGACTTAATAAAATTCAAGTACATTTATAACTAATGAGATGAACACTAACTAATAGAAAACAAATAGGAATAGAAGTCTATTCCCGTAAGTAGCTGGCTGAATAATAACATAATTACGAAAATAAATATTATATAATAATATAATTAAAAAAATAGATATTACATAATTATTTAGTACCAAAATTTGATAATTTGGTACTTTAGTACTTTAGTACCGTGTTCCATTTAAACATGTTTTCACTTATTAATAAAGAGTATATATATATATATATATATATATATATATATGTATATGTATAATTTTAAGCAATATAAGATATTTATTCCAATTTTTTGTAAAAACTAACTAATATAATTAAAAAATATTTTAGATTAAAATAAAAACAACAATCTATAAAAAATAATTACACAAAAAAATAAGTGTAATATATTAAAAAAAATCCGTATATTACATCTAATATTTTTCAAGAACCAATAGGCTTTGTTTCAAAAAAAAAAAAAGAACCAATAGGCTGCTGAGACATTCCCGTAATTCCAAGGCACACATCCGTATCATTTCCTTGCACTGTACTCAATTCTTTTTGTCTCATCCTTCAAGTTGGAGAGCCCAAATACATAATAAGTCTCGTTTTAAACTAAAATCTATTCACATTACAAATGTCTAAATCGGTGTATTAATAATATGAATTTCTTTACTAAAAATGTACAGAAAAAATCTGAATTTTTTCATCTATAAATAGCAACCATTATAACCATTAATTTCCATCACAAACTAGCCCTTCTCTATTGCTTTACAAAAGCTCATAGAGATTACAAAGCTAGATCTTAAGGTATTACAATTTCTTCTTGAGATGGCTTCCCAGGTTCTTTCACCAAGTACCACTCTTCTTTTGGCCTTAAATCTTCTTTTCTTTTCTTTGGTCACTTCTACTTATTGCCCTCCACCACCTTCTCCAAAGCCAAAACTACCACCTGTACACAAGCCAAAATCCCCACCACATTCTTCACCAACACCAAAAACTCCAACAACACCCAAGCCGAAAACTCCCCCAACACCAAAAACTCCTGCTTCACCTCCTACAGCCGGAACCACCCCTCCTACGGCCGCAACTTGCCCTAGAGATGCTCTAAAGTTGGGTGCTTGTGCAAATGTGCTCAGTGGCTTGATTGGTCTTGTTGTTGGAACCCCGTCAAAGGAGCCATGCTGCAGTCTTCTAAATGGTCTTGCTGATATTGATGCTGCTGTTTGTCTTTGCACAGCCATCAAAGCTAATGTCTTGGGTCTTAACCTTAATGTACCTGTTGATTTGAGCTTGCTGCTTAACTATTGCGACAAGAAGGTCCCAACTGGCTTCAAATGCGAGTAGTTTTCACTATATATACATTCCAACCACGTGTCTGTAATGTTCGTATGTATACTCAGATTATGAGGTATTGTGAACTGGTATTGTTTAAATGTATTGTGTTAGTGTCATATAATAGGCATGCATGTCTCATGTCTGTAATATCGCACTGCATCCTTTCCTTTAAATAAATGTATACGAATAAATGAGATTTGTTAGACTATGCGCTTTTACAAATTTACGAGCTACCGATTTAGCCCAGGGGTATATACTACTATTATCTATGGTCGTATTGATCAGTAAACTTCACATGCATATATGAATCATTTATGCATTATATATTTTCATCATTACAAGAAAATAAAACATTTCAGACTGAGAGAGAGTCGACCATTTTCAAGGTAATGTGAAGAGGGGTACGTACACGTGCATAATATTCAGTATAATTTGATGCTCAAATAAAATTTTCTTTTGTATGAATATATAGAATATTTGTTAAGCACCTATATATGTAAATGCAACCTAAAGCCCAGTTTTTTGTCTATCTTGATGTTAATTTACCTAAAGCCGAACATGTTAAAAAGGTTAAAAGCCTGTTTTTTCCAAGCTTACTGATACGAAAAAAGGGAAATTGGAGTAAATTGATAAATAAATTAATATGCATTGTCGTTGTCATAACTTAAAGGGGGATGCATATATTCTTTTACATCTAAAAAATCTCATAGACATAACACTTCCCCACCATGTTGTTTATCTTAGAGAAAACGATGTTGAACTTAGACGAAAGTATACGAAGCAATAGTCATTCTTTTGAATAATGGGCAACGGACTATTACATACTTCATATATGACAGCTACTAGAACATCACAAAACTCCGAAAAACCTCATCCTTAATCTTTCAAGTTGATCATCCGCCAGCTTGATCCTCAATAAACCACATTCGGTTTCCAGCCAAATCAATTCACATGGCCTCGATCTATTTATAATACCTTAATTCTCTTAAAAAAAGTAAAAATGCGAAAATATTTTAATCTAACCATCTATAAATAGCTTGATATATATATGACCATTTTTGTCACAAACTATACCAAACACTTCTTCTGCCCAAAGCCAACCTAGCTAGCTTGTGTTTGCGTTTTGTGGTGATCGAGATGGCGTCCAAGACTTTTGTGTTAGCTTTAAACCTTCTCTTCTTCACTCTGGTCAGTTCTACTTATTGCCCACCACCACCTGCACCCAAGCCAAAATGCCCACCGCCACCTGCGCCAAAACCAAAATGCCCGCCATCCGTCCCTAAAACCCCACCAACACCGTATCCCAAGGTGGCAACTTGTCCTGTAGACACCCTTAAGTTGGGTGCTTGTGCTAATGTTCTGGGTGGGTTGGTTGGTCTCGTGGTTGGATCCCCACCAAAACAGCCATGCTGCAGTCTCCTTGAAGGGCTTGTTGATCTTGAAGCTGCTGTTTGTCTTTGCACCACTATCAAAGCTAATATCTTGGGTATTAACGTCAACGTTCTTGTTGATTTGAGCCTGCTGCTCAACTATTGCGGCAAGAACGTTCCCACTGGCTTCCAATGCCCTTAATTCTGTGCTTAATGATTGTGTATCAACCTTCTAAAATTCTAGCTTGTAATATGATCATTTTCTTCGTCTTCAGTCTGAAGTACCTCTTTTAAAATATTATCTCCAACTATCATGGCCCTAGGAACAGCAGTAATTACTTGATCCAATCCCGGTTGAATCATTTTTATTGCAACTTAAGTTGATGTCTACTTTATGTTTACAACCTGCGGTCAAGCTGGGTACTGGGTACCTTTGTTTCACATATATCGTTTAAAAGACCCTGTTTCTTGTAGTGTCTGTTAGATAAATATTTGTTTCTTGTAGTGTATGTAGATAAATATTTCTAAATATAAAATTCACAAATTTTAATATTTATATCAACGTGAAAAATAAAAGATGGTGTTACTCACGCAGCATAATGACACTTCCTAACCGTAACAGAAAATCTCTCTATTATTAGTTTATTGAGTATGACTAAAGTTATTAATTATATATAAGTACGTAGTAGTAATTGTTAACTAGTCCATGTGAGCTCAGGCAGAGAACTAGGTCATGCATGCATAGTTTGTGTATCAAGAACTTGTTAAGTGTTAAATCCACTCACGAGGAGATATTAAGTAATTAATAAGTGTTAGATAATTGATTAAAAAAATTAAATAAATGTAATAAATGATTCGGCCACATCTTGTACAAAAGGTGTCCACTTCAATGTACATTTATGTAACAATTTCGTATTTAACAATATCGATCATCACAAGTCGTACGTTTGGTAAAATATATTGAATTCTCTATTCATATCGACTTAGTCAGTGGAGGTTGCAAGAATCTTTTTAAATTTCTTAAAAGCAAGCACTGGCAGTGTAGAACTAATAACCATCATGCCCTTCACATAAAAAGGTGACTTTATTTTTATTTCAAAATAGAACCTTGCATGCTATGAACTGCATAAATATCAGATTTAGTTTCAGTTGGTACCACTTAGCATCACACCATAATGGAAATAATCAGACTCAGCGATTCAGGTAATAACAATAGCAACCTACTAACCCAACATGTGGTCCAATTAGATCCTCCCCTTTTTATATATGTGATGTACTCCAGAAACTACACATGAGTTAAGAAATGCTAATTAATCTACAATCTACCAACTAATATTACACCACTAATTCTTAATTATCAAGGGGTTTTTACCATTGTAGCATCTTCTTTGGGTTGCCTCGGCCGGATCATATGATTACTTAATTCATTAAATCCAGCCGGACTGTTTGGCGTTCCAACCACCCGATCTCCATGTGCCCCCATGCCCATATATTGTTGAATCACCAAGACCGAATACGTGGCACCGAAATCAGATGAAGCCAACAAATCTCCGATTGCTCCAAGTTCCGGACACTCACTCCAGTCGGTCAAACCAGCGGTCAATGGAGATATCATGCCTTGTCCTCTCCCAACAATAAATAGGTCATGAATATTATCTATTGATCTAATTGCTGCCACAGTTTCTTCACCATTGCTTACTATTTTTTCGGTATATATAATGGTTTCATCATTTGTACTTTTTTCCCTAAATGCATTTATATGATCATCATCTAGTTGTTTCTCTTTATCATGATCTGTCAAAACTGTTAGAACTCTAGGGTCATCTTGGTCAAAACATGGCTCTGAATTTGTTTCGCTCATGTCATCTCCCGGAATAAATCGCACTACAGTAATATTTACACCAGGATGATCCGATATTTTCCATGCATATGCTAAACCTTCTCGATCATCAGGTCCACCGAAGAAGAGCATAGCAACATGGTGAGAAAATTGATGTGCTGATAACTTGGCTGCAGAGGTAAATCCTCGATCAACTAAAATCCCAACTGAACATGGAGCATTGGCTAATAAGTTTTGGTTAATCATCCGAAAAGATGGATTCATAACTTCCATTTTTCCATCAACTGTTTGATGTTTGTGAAATGGAATGATGATGAAAGCTACACGCTTGTCTTCTGCGACTGTGCATATATCTTCATGCATGGTGGAGTATGGTGAAATTGCTGTGAGCGGATGGACACTCACACATTGGACCTTATGTTCAAAATTTTCAAAAGCATTGATTATGTGATCGCTCTGAGCTTGTATACGATTAAGAGGCTGACTGCCAGTTTTTCTGTTGTGGACAATTAGCATGGCAGAGGATCGACCAGTGAGTTCCACAAGGTGGAGAACATAGGTACATATTGGTGATTGTTTGGTTGGATTTGAGGTTTCCAGAAGACTTATGATTGTTGGAACATTTTTTGGAGAATGAACGCATACTAATATTCTAAATTCACTATCCTGTTTCGTCTTCTGTATGGTTCTTCTTTTATGTGATCCATACTTCCTTGCAGGCTTGTAAATTGATGTAACAGCTGGCGTTATGATACTTGTCATAGCCAGTGTCACGAGCACCATTATTGCGAATGATTTTTCATCCAGTACCTGAACGCGTGGCACATAAAAAATACCAAATAAGATGAGTGATTTCGATCCCTAATTATACCATGCGTTACATAAATCTAGTGACATGCACACTTTTATCAGTTTATATATATAAGATTACATACAAAAAGCGGAAGTTCAAGACTATATACCTTTTGATCCTTGCCAACATTTAGAACAATCATCTCAACAAGGCCTTTGGAGTTCATGAGTAATCCGAGGGTGACCCCTTCATAAAATGGCATCCTATAATACACTGCAACAATAAGAGTTCCAGCTATTTTTCCAGCACATGCCAAAACAATAACAAAAATTAAGACCGCCCATGTTCCAACCCCATTTATGGCAGAAATCTGCGTCTTGAGGCCACTAATGGCAAAGAAAAGAGGCAACAAAAGCCCCGACACAAAGTCTTCGAGCTTCTCTACAAGTGTAGCACCTAAAGGCCCGTTGGGAATCACTAATCCGAAAATGAATGCTCCAAAAACAGAATGTGTTCCAATTGAATCCGTAATAAAGCCACATATCATTACTCCTGTGAGAATGATACATATATGAAATTCACTAATGTTTTCGCCTTCGGGTGTTTTATGAATTATCCATTCAATCATCGGACGAACTACCAATATACAGAAGATGACGAATGCGGTGCCGGAAAGAATCACCAAAATAGAAGTAAATGTCATGCTTTGGTTTTCAGCCAATGCAATGGCAAATGCTAGCATAATCCATGCAAACATATCATTAACAAGAGCCGATGACATAGCAATTCTTCCCATCTCCGTATTGAGTAGTTTGAGCTCAGCCAGTACTCGAGCTAGCACAGGGAAGGCAGTGACTGAGAGGGCTACCCCAAGAAATAGTATGAAAGTGCCTTGTTTTACCATTTGCGTTTTCTCAAGTAAAAAAAAGGAGAATGAAATGCCTATCAAGAAAGGCAAAATCATACCAGCAAGCGCAATAGCTAGGGCTTTTTTACCCGTTCGACGGATCACACTAAGATCCATTTCTACTCCAACTAGGAAAAGAAAGTAGAGAAGGCCTACATTTGCCATTGTCTCAAGAACCATTACACTTCTTAGAGGAAATATTGCCTCAGCCAGTTCCTTATTTTGTCCCAGGACCGACGGTCCCAATATTATTCCACCCTACAAAAATATTTGTGATCAAATCACGAAAAGTATACTTAATATATCAATATTTACAATTCATTTCAAAAGTAAAAAGTAGTTCGTAACACGCATATTTGTATGATTATATATTATACGAAGAAGCACATGATGTACGTACTTACGAGGATCTCCGAGATAACACGAGGCTGGCGAAAGGGTTTTAAAACGAACACAAGAATACGAGTCATGAGCACAATCATTGTTAACTGCAATATAAAAAGTGGTAAAGAATAATTCAATGGATTATCACCCTGCCAAATCCCATTTGATGTTATCATCGTTGGTGAATAACAAACAATTACATCAGAACTTTTATTATTCATCACATCCGCCATTTTATTTCACCAGATTGATTGATTTCCCTCTGGAAGAACTCCTCCTTAATGAATCCTGGTTTTATGCGTGTACACTTTTTCATGAAATAAATCAAACCAAACAGACTGGGTGTGATTCCTCCTCTTCCTCCAGTTCCAAAATATTGTTGACATAACTACTTGCTTAATTGTACGATAAGTCACAAGAGATAATCCAGAAAGAATTTAGGGCAGTTTAATCACTTGGTTGTCCATGTAATTTAGTTTCCTTTCATTTTGATTGATGAGAGGCTGTGAGTGTAAGAATTTAGTTAAATCAATTAGTGGTCTACTTTATTTCTAGAAAAGCTTATAATACTATAATTAGTACAATTATAATTTGTTCTATAATTGAAGATGAATGCATGAGAGAGCATGATTTGTTCTATTTTAGTAGGCGTTTTTCAATTTGATTAATTTAATTATGTTTTACTTAATTTTATAATTTTTGAATAATGAATTAATTACCTCTAAAAAAGTAATAAAGATCATTTTTAATTTACCTTTTGCTCTATTTTTTTTTTTTTTTTTTTGATGTTACCGGTTGCCCATTTTTTAAGCTACCACTTCCTCTGCTACATATATATATGCTTCAAAATATTTTATCTCTATGGTTGCGTAAAGTATTTTTAACAAACTGATGGCCCTAGATCACATGGCTTGTATGCCTGGCTTGCATAATTTTGTGTGGTCACTCTCATCATATGTGGGGGAGCTGTCATTTAGTATTAGCTCATACTCCCTCTGTCCCATTGAATTCTCTGCGTTACTTTTTGGCACGCTTTTTAAGGCTCATTTAAAATATAATTCCATAATTTTTTTTAAAAAAATTTCTTTTCTGAATAAAAGTTTAATGTTTAAACTTTTATTTTGAAAAAAAAAATTTTAAAAAAAATTATAAAACTACATTTTATAGGAGCCTCGAAATGCGTGCAAACAGTGCACGTAGACTATTGAATGGGACCGAGGGAGTAGCAACTTTCAGCTGTCAGCGTCTTGTGTGTCTATATTGATTTGAATGGAATCAAAATATGCTCACGGGATTCATTTCTACAAAGTAGATGAATTTTATAGGGCCCGAATACGAAGATGAAAAGAATTTATAAAATGCTATAATCTTATTTAATTATCTGGATCGATAGACAAAAAGAATGAAGTGAAACTATCAAAATTGCAATTCTAAGGAAATTCCTTAAAGAAAATATTTTATTAGTTCTTTATTGATTTTTGACATGAATAAACTACCTCGCTCATCTGTAGATAATATGCCTAGATCCTGACTTTTTTGATCGGTTTGTTCTAGGCCGGCTCCGATGAATTCCTGGGACCCACAATTTTAGGTCTATTATAATCTAATTAATCATCGATCAATTTGGGCAGTCGAGATGTCAAGTTCAGATGCAGTCAAAAGATTTACCAGGGTAATGCAATTCGGACGTTGAATATAAAAGAAGTTTAGGGTTGATGGCTAAGAGATATGAATTTTTAACAGAATATGAACACCACGAATTTGGTGAATAACAAATAACCCAACAATAAATCAATCAGTAGAGGGTTTTCATAAGAAATGGTAAATTTGGAGTAAGCTATTCCCTCCGTCCCACAATACAAATCCTTTTTAGAAAAATTACGCATATTAGGAAATCACTAATTTGATAATATTTTTCCACTTATACCCCTCATAAATGAATGAACGTAGACTTTTACTCAACCTTCATTAAATGTTATACAACTTTCAAGAAGACTAATTTTGGAATAATGTCATTATATTTGCATTGAGAAGGAAAAGTGAACATGTAATATGGGAAAAAAAATTTCTTTAAAAAAAACTGTTATTGTGGAACGAAGAGAGTAACTAAGTACTTAAATTTTGGCAAGTTGTCAGGAGTGTTGATTTTGAGGCATAACGTGAACTTTTATACTCCCTCCGTCCCATTGATTTATATACATTTGGTTTGGGCACGGAGGTTAAGAAAAAGTGTAATTTAATGAGAAAAAGTAAGAAAAGTGGGTAAGGTGGTGGGACCGGTTAATATTTTATATATAAAGTGGGTGTAATGGAGGAAAGTAGTGGATGTAGTTGGATTTTTATATTATAAATCTTTTAACTTTTGAAATGTATAGAAATGAATGGAACATCCAAAAAAGAAAAGTGTATAAAATTAAAAACAGAGGGAGAGTAAGGTTTTTGACGGTACTACCGGTTTATAGGAAAGTACGTAAACATAATTACTGAAATCTGAAAGTACCGGGGTTCGCGCCATTTTCTGATAGTGTGCCCTTGAAGCACATATGTGAAAATTATTTTTCTTTTAGACCTAGCTGGAACATTCTACATGTGGGAGTTAAATTCTCAGACGGGATAATATATATATATA